>NCQV01050162.1:1030-16210 GCA_002740545.1 Lophocereus schottii
TCATGAGGATGCCAAAAATGCAAAAATATTAGACTTAAGCCACAATGTAGCTTAAGAAATAAGATGCACAAAACCGGGCATTTTCAGGTCGGGCAAGCCGTGAGGGGCTGTTTGGCCTTCTTCCAAAAGGTATGCCATCTTCTTCACTTGGGACCTTGTTTTTGGATGAGTTGGGCTTGTGTATTCATGATCAAGGTCTTGGCTAGGTAGGACTCCATCACTTCTGGAGTCGACACTGGGGTCTATAGTCCTTGGGGAGTGAGTGACTCTTAGCCATTTGACAAGCAAAGCACGTCTTAATTGTTTCTTGAATGTCCTTGATCATGTGAGGGCAATAGTAGTGCTCTTTAGCCGTCATGTAAGTTTTGTCTTCCCCAAAGTGCCTCGCTGAAGACCCTCTATGGATCTCTCTACTAATAAGTTCCAAAGTAGCACGCCTTGGCACATGCAATTAACTTCCTTTGACAAGTGGTTGTCTTGGACCAAGAATTCTCCCTCCGAGTAAGATTGACAAACCTCAGATAGCTCTCCCAAATCATAGTCATCTTTATGCAAGGACTTTAAATGCTCAAATCCAAGTGCACATGAGTTTAAGTTAAAATAAAAGAGGATACCTTCTTGACAAAGCATCCGCTTCATGGTTGAATTTTCTCGACTTGTAGTTGATAACAATGTGAAATCATTATAGATATTTAACCTACTTGGCATGCCTAGAGTTCAATTTGTGTTGCCCTTGAATGTATTTAAGGGTCTCGTGATCGAAATGCAAAATGAACTCATTAGCTATAAAGTAATGCGTTTAATGCTCAAGTGCTTAGATTACAGTATAGAACTCTGGGTGATAAGTAGAGTACTTTCTTCCTCAGTCACTTAACTTTTCCTTAAAGTAGTCAAGTGGCTTGCCTTCTGGTTCAAGACCACATGTATGCCAACTCCGAAGCGATCACATTCTACCTCAAACACCATGTTAAAGCATAGAATATCATAATTGACACATGAGTGAGCTTGTTAAAGCATAGAATATCATAATTGACACATGAGTGAGCTTGGTTTTGAGCTCATCAAATGACTTTTGAGCTTGAACCATCCAGGTGAACTTGTTTCCTTTGAACTTCGGTCATAGGGGCGAGAATTGTGCTAAAAATTGCAAATGAACCACAAACTTGTGAAGGAATGGTTTGAACACTTGGTTTATAAGCCTTATTAATCTCTTGGGTCATTGCAGAACCAAAATAGCATAACTAACTAGTCATGAAAACTAACCTTGGTTTTGAAAGCAGCCTTCCATTTATCACCTTTATGGTTTCAGATGTGGTGGTGGCCACTTCTTAGGTCTATCTAGGAAAAGAATCTAGACCCATGGAGCTCATCAAGCTTATCATCTAATTTTGCCAAGGGATGCTATATTTGATGGGACCTTGTTCATGGCTCAACTATCCACACAGATCCTTATTAACCCATTCTTCTTAGGCACTCTAAGGGTAGGCATGACACAAGGACTAAGACTTTTATGGACCAAGCCCTTTGAAATGAGCTCCTCAAGTTACCTTTGGATTTTCATGGTGTCTTTGGTGTTCATTAGGTAAGTGAGCCTATTTGGTAGTATGGCTCTAGGTATAAGATCAATGTGATGTTGTATGGTTCTTTTCCGGGTAGTCAGGAGTGTATTTTATCTAAGAAGACATGGATAAACTCTTGTTGAAGTTGGTTAGCTAAGGGGTAAAGTGGGGTTTTAGTTTGCTCATCTTGATGTAGGGTGAAAAGTGTCAGTTTCTTTTGGTTCTTGAACTCATAATAATCGACTAAGAGAGTAGGATCAAGGAGGGATAATAGCAATTCTCCCCCTTAGGGTCTTCTTTGAGTTTGGATTCGTAAATTTGATGTGTTGCTAGAGGGGGGAAGGGTGATCTTTCAATCGTCTTTGTGAAGGGTGCAGGTGTTTTGGTAGCCATCATATATAACCCTATAGTCAAATAGCCATAGCCTCCCTAACGAGACATGACAAGCATCTATTGGTACAATATCATACCACAAATCATCATGATAGCTTTTCCCAATTGATAAAGTAATCAAGTGAAGGGTTAAGACTTAGAGCCCTTTACCTTGGTTTATCCATTAGATGGAGTAAGGATAAGGGTAAGGCTCAACCTTGAGTTATAACTTCTCTACTAGGGTAGTGGAAGCTATTTCTGTAAAACTTTCTCCATCCACAATTACGGAACACCCTCAACCATTGATAGTGCATCTTGTATGAAAGATATCCTTTCTTTGTTCCTCACGGCTTGGGTTCTTGTGCCCACTCAAAGCCCTCCTTATAACTAGTAGGAACTCCTTTTCAATTGCTTCCTCCATACAGTCATCTATATCGATGAGATGGACCTCCTCGCCACTCCTTTCCTCCCCTAACGCATCCTTCTTAAGGGTTTGACATCCAGGCAAGGGGATGACCTTCTAACTCGAGCAATCGAATGCTATATGCCCTAAACCTTGGCATTCATAGCGTATTTGCTTTTCATAAGGGTGGAGGAGTTGTTTGATGGGGTTGAGTTTTTAATTTGAGGGGGTCGTAGGGTTGTTTTGTGGTCTAGAAAAAAGGGGTAGGTTCTTTGTGGTGGTCTTAGGGGTTGTTTCTTGAGCTTGACTTTCTTTTGGAGTTCAACTTTGTGGGCTAAGATACACACCCCATCAAGTGCAGTTGTGACTCCTTAACATTTCTGATGGATTCACTTAGCGTTCTCGAGTATCTCACTTCAGTTTAATCTTCATTCTCTTTATGATCACAAGTCATAATAAACCTTTCAAACTCGCAGGTGTTTTCCTCTACACTTTTGGTTTCCTGTCTAATATGATGGAGCCTTGTATAGTTAACTTATGGGTAATGGGGTGGCAAGAACTTTGCTCTAAGTTTCTACCTCATTTTCCTCCAAGTCATGGCCTTCTCCTTCTTTTTTTAGCCCTGTTAGTCACATCATTGTTCTACTAAATTGAGGCATATTTATGAAGCTTAAGGGCAATAAGTTTTGCCTTCTTATTAACGAGAATCTCCATGTACTCAAACACTTGTGGAATGAGAACTCCTTTTATTCACATCTCATGGCTTCATCAAGTTATTTTCTTGGATACTCAAGTTAAGCATCCTGCTTAGCATTTCCCTTGAAAAGGTGCTCAAACTTTGCTTCCAAGGTCATGTTATTAGCCATAATGGACTTAACTAATTGGGTTCTTTATGAGGTGGATGTGTTTGGTATGGGTTATGTTTTGGGCTAAAGAAGCTTTGACTAAGGCAATAGCATAAGCTCTTATACCACTTGATGCATGTCTAAGTCCCAAGAGAGGAAGCCAAGAAGAGATCTTAAGTAGTTAATGAACTTTGAATCAAGCTTTGTAAGCATAAATCAATAACAATCATAAACTAAGTAGCTTGGATAAGATGTCACCACGACGAGAGTTAGAGCTCCAACTCCTGATCTAGTGAGATAAGAAGAACTACTCAAATGATTAAGAAATTCCTCTTTAATGCCACAGTAGAGAGCTATGCTAGACAAAAGCAAAGAAGAAAGTTTGATGGAGTTTGAACTCTACCATTCATTGACATGTAATATTAGGTATTAAAAAAGGGTGTGAGAGTATTCAAAGCCCTACTCCTGGCTACCTCAAATGACTACAATTCGGCAAAACCAAGAGGGAAACAACTTGCACTAACAAGTACAAATCAAGAGGCTTAAAGCTTGATAAGACATTATCTTGTAAGCCTTTATAAAATAGTTGTCAACACTTATATGATTTTCCCCTCTAATACCTTATTTAGCTCCTTTGATAACTACTTGAGATTAGCCAAAATTAGTTGGACACAAGCACCCATTAATTGGTAAAAGGGAATTTCATACATTCTTTACTTGGATAAAAGTAGGCCCTTTGGGCAAAAGGCACCAACTCTTTTGGTGGGAGGGGGGATAATGATAAATATTATGAAGCAACTTATTGCTAAGAAATCCCAATAATCAATTTCTTAAGATTCACCTTCTTCCCTTTTCTAGTTGTTACATTACACGATAGTAAATTTCAGCCTTTTTTGGGCTGAACTAGAATGTAACCCAGTTTTGCATCCCTTGCATGATTTGAAAAACTACCTTGATTTCTTATTGATTTGGGTGGCATGAAGGGTTAGAAAGTTGGTCCCCCGGCTATCCCTCTTAGGTGTATTATCCTCCCCTTGTGGGAAAGAATTTGCCCTCAAATTCTCAAGATTCTCATCACTGAAGTATGGTTTTAGGTTGGCAACATTAAAAGTGCAAGAAATACCATATTCCCTAGGGGGTCTATCTTGTACGGTTGTCATTCACCTTCTCATTCAGCTCAGAAGGGTCATCAACCCTTACCATTAGTTTGGATTTCCTTTTAGATGGGAACTTCTCCTTCTAAAGGTGTACCCATTGTAAATCTCCTGGTTAAAACAAGGGTTGTTTTCAGTGCTTATTGGCTGGACTTTGTTAGTGCTCATTTGCCTTTTAAATTTGATCTTAAATCTTCTTATGGAACTCTGAAATCTACTTTCACTCTTTGGCCAACTGAAGTAGTGTAAGATTAAGCAACCCAAGTGGTTTTGCCTATAAACCACCTTGAATAGAATCGTTAGTGGTCTTACTTGGTGCTCAGTTGTTACAAAGTCAGCATGGACAAGAAGGGATCTATCTAGGGATAATCTCCTGAGTATAACACATTGTCACTCACAATCCGCCTCCTTTGAACAAGTAGCCATTTTGGATAAGGAATTCTCTCTTTGGGTGAGACTGATAAGCCTTAAATAGCTCACCAATGTCTGAATTATCTTTATACATGGATTTAAATGTTGAAATCCAACTACATATGATTCAAGTTGAAGCAAAAGAAGATACGTTCTTGGTAAAGCATCCACTGTTGAGTTTTCTCGACTTGTGCTTGATAACAAAGTGAAATGATTGTAGATACTAAACCTACTTGGCTCGTCTAGAGTTTAGTATGTGTTGCCCTTGAATGTATTTAAGGGCCTCATGATCAGAATAGAAAATGAACTCATTAGCTATCATGTAATGCATCCAATGCTCAAGTGCTTAGATGATAGCAAAGAATTCTTTGTCATAAGTACAGTACCTTCTTTTTAAGTCACGTAACTTTTCACTTAAGTAACCAAGTGGATTGCCTTCTTAGATCAACACCACAACTATGTCGATTTTGCAGGCATCACAATCTACCTCAAACACCTTGTCAAAGCAAGAAAGAGCTAAAATTGATGCACAAGTGAGCTTGGTTTTAAGATCCTCATAGGACTTTTCAGCTTTAACTGTCCAAGGGAAGTTGTTTCCTTTGCGAACTTTGGTCATGGGGCTGGCAATGGTGCTAAAATTGTAAATGAACCTTTTAGTAGAGGAAGGTAGCCCATGAAAGATTCAAACTTTATGCATAGAAGAGGGGATAGGCCAAGACTTAATCGCCTTAACTTTGTTTTAATGAACTTGGATACCTTTGATCGAAATAGTGCACCCTAAGAATACCACTTCAAGAGTGAAGAATGAGAACCTATATAAGTGGAGTTAAAGCTTCTCTTGCTCAGGTATCATCAAAATTTACCTCAAATGCTCACAGTGCTACCCCTTAGCCGCACTAAAGATCAACATTTCATCAAAGCAAACAACCGCAAACTTACCAAGGAATGGTTTGAACCCTTGGTTCATGAGTCTTATGAATGTGCTTAGGGCATTACAAAGCCAAATGGCATAACCAATCACTCATAAAGCCAAACCTTGGTTTTCAAAGTAGTCTTCCACTCATTCCTTTCATGAACTTAGAGCTGGTAGTAGCCACTCCTTACGTTTATTGTAGAAAAGAATATAGGCCGGTGGAGATCATCAAGCATGTCCTCTTATTTTGGCATGAGATGCTTCTATTTGATTTGTGATCTTGTTAATGGCTCAGTTATCCATAAACATCCTCATTAACCCATCCTTGTTAGGCACTAGGAGAATGGGCACAACATAAGGACTTAGACTCATATGGACCAAGCCCTTTGAGATGGGCTCCTTAACTTGCCTTTGGATTTCTATGATGTCTTTGGGGTTCATTCGGTAAGCAGGCTTGTTTTGGTAGTAGAGCTATGGGTATAAGATCAATGTGATGTCGTATGCTTCTTTGAAGGGGTAGTCCGGAGGGTATTTCATCTGGGAAGACATGGATAAACTCTTGTAGAAGTTGGGTAATTAAGGGATGAAGTGAGGTTTCAGTTTGCTCCTCTTGAGGTGGGGTGAAAAGTATTAGCTCCTGGTGGTTCTTGAACTCATAATGATTAGCTAAGAGAAGGGGCTCAAGAAAGGATAATAACATTTCCCCTCCTTAGGGCCTTCTTTGAGTTTAGGTTTGGAATTTAATGTCATTTTGAACGGGCAAGGGTGATCTTTTAGCCATTTTGTGAAGGGTGTAAGTGTTTTGTTAGCCATCATACGTAACCCTATGGTCAAACAACCATGGCCTCCCCAACAAGACATGACAGGCCTCCGTTGGTATGATATCATACCATAAATCATCAGGACAACTATTCCCAATTGACAAAGTAATCAAGCAATGGGTTAAGACTTGGAATCTTTTACCTTGGTTTAGCCATTCGATGGAATCAAGATGAGGGTAAGGCTTGGCCTTGAGTTGTAGCTTCTCTACCAAGGTCATGGAAGCTACATTTGCACAACTTCCTCCATCCATAACTAAGGAGGCCCCTCGGCCATTAGTGATGCGTCATATATGAAGGATATTCTCCTTTTGTTCCTCATGGCTTGAGTTCTGGTGGCCATTGAATGCCCTCCTTAGAGCAAGTAACTCCCTTTTATTCGCTTTTGACACTACCATAAGCGCACGGATGTTGTAGTTCAGTTTTAATATCGTTCCGATAGAGACCAAATGTAATTTATTGAGTTTTGAGGCTAAGCAAACAAAGCTCCAATGGGTTGTTTGAATTAAGCTAATTAAATAATCGGGAAACCCAACCGAATTAAAATATATACGAGATTATTTCACCTAGTAAGGAGTTGGATCAATGGATTAAATCATGCATACATGGATTGGATGATTGAAAGGAGTACAACTGAGCTAAAATTTAGTCATTTCTTTCGAAGTGAATTGATTTGCCTAAACTAATCCAATTAACATTTTTTCGAATGTCTTTGTTTTGGTCTAAGTTGTAGATTTTTTATTGGATGAAGTTTCCTCTTCACAAACAAATCTCTTTCAAGCATTGCTAAATCAAGTCCTATCTTATCAGTCAAACATCAAGTTTCTCCTTTCAGTACTTCACTTTACTATCTAGCATAAACAAGCAAATTTGGCCACAATTCACTCATAACACTTCAATTACAAGGTAGAATTCAATCATCCTAACATAGAAAAAGTGTAATCAATGAAGATTAAGGATCCAACATCAATACTTGGGCTAAAGAATTCCTAGATTAAATAAACTGCTCACTTATGTTTGAAATTAACAACAATTAAAACAAGAGTTCAAGACAAAAATAAAGGGAGAGAAAAACTTAGCAGCATCGGCGATTCTCTAATGGCGTCCCAATCTTCAAACTTCCAAATGCCAAAGCTATTCTTCAATTGCTTTTTTCACTCCGAAACATAAACGAAGAATCCTAATTCTAATGAAAAATATGAAAAAGATGAGTTTGAAATGAGATCAGTTCTCTCACTTCTCCACAGCCGAAGAAGCCCTTTTAAGCATAACCTTGAGTATCGTCAGCCACAAAATAAAGGAAGATGAAGAGGCAAACAGTCTAAGGTTCACCACGCACCACTGTGGTGGCCTATGTCTCAAAACTTTCTAGCTCTTCCTTTCCTCCACAGGCATGGTGACTTGGTGGCATCCACGGGGAGTCAAATCATATTCAATTAGGGGTCAAAGCTGGTGCAAACATGTCTAAAAATTTGCAAAACACAGAAAAGAACCATATCTAAGCATAACACAGGAATAGGAGTGTAGATTATAACATAATGGTCATAAATCTCCCTAAAAATGCAGCAAAATGACCCCAAAATGAGGTAAACTCTAAGCACTTATCAAACTCCCCCATGCTGGAACTGTTGCTTATCCCCGAGCAACTATGAAACCAGAGTTATGATGAAGAACCTACTCAGCTAAACAGTAGTGGCAACATCCGCAGCCAAATCGACCCAAGAAGTTACCCCAAAAGTGATTCAAAACATTACAAAACAGATAGAAGAATAAAGTTTCGAAATAAGAGCAAGTACCATCACATCAAATATTGAATCAATAACCTAAATGAACTTGAACAATCATATTCGCACATATAATAGATAGAGCTAAAAGAACCAGTTGACCCTCACTTGAGTAATAAAGCACTCATCACTCATGTGTTTAAAGTATAATACGATTCTCTCAAATCTCTTTCCAAAGAATCAAATTTACCATAAGCTCACTAAAACTCTTCAATTTACTACCATTAAAATGCAAAATACACTAGGCAATCATAAGGACTTTAATATGGTCGTAACGGGCCTATGGGTAACGGTAAGGGAGGAACAAATATGTTGGGATTTGTGGAGCTCAAAGCCGAAGACTATGAGTATAAATCATCTTCGCCTAACTTTCCACAAAAATACTCATCATACTGACACATCTAAAACAAACAAAATCACCCTTAGTTAGCCAACATTCAACAATAAGAGAAAGTACGGAAGTATATCTAATATGAAATCAATGCCAAATCCTAATATTACTTTGCTTCTTTTTTACTTTGTGTTCAACATTTTTTATATTTTATCTCTTTTTTTTCTTTCGTTCTTTCTTTTCTCGAACAGAGGGATTATGGCAAGGGAAATTTTCACACTCTTCAACACTTTTCTAACAACTCATAAAAGTCAACCTAATCGATACCAAGGGAAATACTGCATAAATCCCTTATTACATCCAAACAAACCACATCAAACAAAAATGTCATTATCCACAAACTACTACTAATAAACTAATGAAACTATATAGTCTTGGCTGAAAGGGTAAGACATGTATTTGGCCAAGGATGATGTCACAGGTTTGCATTAATAAACATTGTCAAGGCTCAAAGAGGGTAATAAGGGATAAATCATCCATAATAAGGGTGGTTGTTTAGTCAATATAGCTTATAAATTCGAAGAATGCCTCAATCATGTTGCCTAAATGTGCATGCTAAATGTGATCTTGAATAAGAATCAAAGGAAGTTCTAGAGATTTGAAATCTTGGAAGAGTCACATATGAAAAAGAATATGAGACTAAAACGATGAATTAGTCTACTCAAGTTCAAAGCCTCATGGGACAACTACCTAAGCTTAACTAGCTCATCGAATCTTATGTGCCAAATATTCATGCAAAGTATCATTGAGTAATCGAATTGCAGATAACATGACGGAGAAAACATGAAGCACGCTTCAAAAACCTATAATCAAACATTTTATTCATAAATGGGCATAACAAAAAGGGTCAAAATACGCCAAGGAAAACTACTTAGTCAGAGGATTTATTTTCTATCTTCCTTTTATTCATTTTTTCCTTTTTTTTCATTTTATGCATGCTAAATGCTAAATGCAACTAAGAATTAAAAATGCCAAAATAAAACTAAAACTATGAAAAGAAACCTAAAGTAGAAACAAAAAAAAAACAATCAACTAAAAATGGAAACTAATCCTAAATGCATGACCTAAAATGCAAACAGTTCACACATCCACATCACACACACAGTCACAACAAAACACACAACTCCCCCGTACTTGGACAAAGCATTGTCCTCAATGCAAGAGCATAAGAATCAATGGGGAAGAAAAAGAACAACTAAAAAGAAGGAGGAGAAGGAGGTGGGTGGGGTTGAGAAATATACCAATCATGCTAAGTCTACAAATAAGCACTAACGTCTTGGAAATATTGGTTTTGGGAAGCAATCATTGTAGGAGCCCATCATGCCGCTCCTGAACAAAGTCACAAAGTACAGTATGCTCAGCTTGAATATAAGCTCGGAGGGATGCTTCATCGTCTTGGATCAACTGAAGAGTAGCATGCAAACTAGTAAAATCAAAGGAGGAGGATAGCTGGGATGAACTAAAGTCCTCAGGTGAGGAGCGCAAGGGGGTGCTGCAGGTTGCGCTAGCTCTTTATTACCCGATAAAAGGTAAAGATTGGCTCAGTTCAAGAGAGTGATGCAGTCAATGTTAAGGAGAGGCATTAGCCGGTTCCAAGGATAAATAAAATAAACGCACCAAGCCTCCACCTTATAAAACTTCATTTGTTCAAAAGCGGCTAAGTTCAACTGCTCGGAACAAGGAAATCTATCATCAGGGTTCGGGTTAATACTAACAAACATAGCAATAAGCGTAATGAGACCCCCAATCACAATCCTCTGTGTAGAACTAGTGGCCGCATTGTGTAATTGACTGAACAAGAAACGACCTGGGTTAAGATGGTCACCCGCGAGTATGCTATATAAGAAATATGACTCAGATACCCGAGACACATTCAAGCTATCCTCCCTAAGACCCTAGCAAATAGACCACAAGCAAGTAATCTCTTGGCCACTCAAATACAGAGATTTTTAATAATGATGCCTTTGGAATTGCTGGTATCATACCGATAATCCCCATAAATTTCATCCCAAAAAGCATTTGAATTAAAGTATTTGGGTGCATGGAAATAAGGTAAGTCCATACTCGGTAGAAAGCCAAATATGCTATTGAAGGTACTCAAATTAAGCTTATAAAACTTCCTATTGAGATAGAAGGAAATGTATCCTTCTTGACAATAAGGGTCACTCGTGATATCCACATGCAACGCACTTAAAAACTCAAGAGTGAGGTCTTGATAGTGGTCCTAATCTCTAAAAATTGACTAGTGCCTCCCTAAAAAAACAATCAAAAAATGTCATCTAATAAACGCAATGGAGTCAGCAAATTCTCATCATAATAATTAGTAGTAACAACTAGCTTACTATTCAAAACATTGTATCTAGCAACATGATTTGGATGAGTTAAACCAAGGGGTTAGGAATATTACCTCGATTTCTTACATTGGTTGAGGTTCAGGAAGTTTGCAGTGTGCGTTGGGTTGGTTGACTTGACATTCTAGCCTCTTAAGTGGTCCTTGCTTTCTTCTTGGTGCGAGGGTTATGGAGAGTGAATGAGTGTGAATGCTCTAAACAATAACTAAGTAAAAATGGGAAGAAAAATGGTGGAAAATGAAAAATTCATAGAAATGAATGCTAATAGGGAAGAAATATTGAAGAAAATATGAAAATTGGGAAGATTGGAAGGTGAAGTTGGGTTGTTAATGGTTTGGACATGAAAATTGGTAGCATATGAGAGAAAGAAGAGAAGAAAACATAAAGTTGAAGGAGATTTAGAGTGAAAGTGAAGAAAATAAGAAGAAAGGGAAGAAATTTGATGGAATTTGAGTAAAAATTGAAGGTGAAAAGGTGGATGGATATGGAGGTTGTAGAGAGAGAAGGAGAGAGTTTAAAGAGAGAGCGTTGAAACGTTGAAGATGAATGATGGAAATTTCAGGTCAAAGGGCATAAAAAACCCTTGACCGTGGATAGAAAGACTAGCCACGGGCCATGGGGTCCACTATGGACCCTCTATAATCAGCTCTGTTTTAGAATATTCTTGTGATTTCTGGTAGAGGCACCATGGACCGAGTTAGACATCGCTAGGGGTCTATGGTAGCTTCTATCTGCAGCTACTAAAACTCTTTTATTATTTTTTTGATGTTTTTTCTTCTTTTCTTCTTTTTTCTCTTTGTTTTTGCTCTTTCCATTGATGACTTTTGTTCGTTTGT
Source organism: Lophocereus schottii (assembly GCA_002740545.1). Taxonomy (NCBI): domain Eukaryota; kingdom Viridiplantae; phylum Streptophyta; class Magnoliopsida; order Caryophyllales; family Cactaceae; genus Lophocereus; species Lophocereus schottii. Next base: position 12,868 of record NCQV01050162.1, read on the forward strand.
TTGCTTTTTCTTTTTTTTTAAATAAGAAATGCATTGATTGTAATCAAAGGAAAACTATCAAAGGGAAAACTTGAGTTGCTTCCCAAGAAGCGCTCTTTTACGATCAAGAGCTCGACCTTCACTTTCATGAGGGCTCGGGACCCGTAAGAGTTTGTACAGCTGGTTTGTCAATGCGTCTTCCTATAACTCCTGGCCTTTCTTTATCACGAACCTCGAAGTCGAGCTCTTACACTTGAAAATACCGCCTCAAATACTTGGGATAGAGGTCCTTCTTCATCATTAGGTATTGCCAAATAGCATGATCCGCACACAAAACAATCTGGAAGTGAGCCCCATTAGACGGGCCACTACTAAACTCAATGCCAAGATCAAAGTTGAAATTAATTCCTTCTATACGAGGAAAAGACATAAGTAACTAAGCAAACCTATAGTAGGCACTCAAAGAACCTTAATTAAAAGCTGAGGGTCCGTCCTTAGTTATGCTTGGTGGTATAAGGGAAACAAACACCACCTTAGCATAGTTGAGGTTAAGACCCCTAGTAGAAACCCAATCAAATATAGAAGGGTTAGTACGACACTAAACACCATCCATCTCAATCTCATGAGAAACAGGCACTTCATCAAACACGAATAAAGCGGGGGAAAGAATTTGGTCTTCAAGGAAGTTGAACTCAACATGACACCTCCTCACATCAAATTTTAACTAGCACCCTTTTACATCTATCTTACAACCAGAAGTTGTCAAGAAAGGTCTTTCCTAGAATAATCTGGTACACGCCTCTTCGGCCATATCTATGATAATAAAGTCGGCAAGCACACAAAAATCACAGTTAAATGATCAACATACCTATATATTTGAGAAATGGTATCTACCTTAGCAAAGAGCATGGAAATAGCATCAAACTCTAAATCACCAACCCTGTTGGGATGACTTCTCTCATTAGACCATCGGTAGTTATTAAGCATCATCTCCTCAATAAGGTTGTAAGCCTTACCTTCCGTTTTGTTCATTACAGTGGTATCGGCCACCGCATCTATACTAGAACTCATCGATTGAGTGATTCCGTTATGGAAGGCTTGCACTATCATCCATCGTTGGAGCCCATGATGTGGACATTGCCTCAATAGGTCCTTGAACTACTCCCAAGGTTCATAGAGCGACTCGTCTTCGCGTTGAGCAAAGGTAGTGATTTGGTTTCTTAGCCCCACCATCTATTTAGAGGGAAGAATTTTCTAAGAAAAACCTTGGTGATCTCGTCCCATGTTGTAATGCGTCTCGGAGGCAAAGAATGAAGTTGCATTCTCACCTTGTCCCTAAGTGAAGAGGGAAATAGACGCAATCGAATGGCGCCAGTAAAAACTCTGTTGCATCTCAACGTGTCGCACACCTCTTAAAAAATTGAGAGATGTAAATTAGGATCTTCGAATGGGGTTCCTGTAAATTGGGATTATTACACCATGGACATAAGAGTCGGCTTGAGCTCAAAGTTGTTTGCTTCCACATTTAGTCGAACCATGCTAGAGGTAGTGCCTTAGACTCGTAAGGTGACAAAATCCCTAAGTGTCCTTTGTTGGTGTAACACCCTTGTTCTTTATTTTTACCTAAGCTAACCGTCTTGTCTTTTTGATGTTATAAAATCGTGTTTTATAATTGATATGAGTTAAATATTTATTAATGCACCTGCATGAATGATAATTTTATTAAAAAGAATATTTTGTCGCTATTAAAACTATTATTATTAGTTCAAAAATGTTACGATGATTTTTAATAAGCCTTAATAAGAATTTTTATCGATTACTAAATCGAGTAAATTCCCGAATACGACTCGATAGGCAACCTTAGAATTAGTCTCGTTGCTTATTAAACCGAACCAGGATATAATCGACAACGAGTAATCAACGAACGATTATATTGAAGATCTGGGTCTAGAATAAGAGGTATGAGATTGGGCTAAAGATTTTAGTTGATGGGCAAGTTTTAACCAAAAAAAGAGAGAAATGGGCAAAAGGGGCCAAAGCCCCTTGTTTTTGTGAGAAAAACACGAGGAGAGCAGGGATCTCATTCGGGTGACCTGCGACCCCATCCCCCATAAACCACCACCAAGAGAGAGAAAGAGAGGTTGAGAGACAAGGGGGAGAGAGAGAGAAGCAGGCGAGCCAGGTGTTGCAGCAACGGCGGCGGCGCCACGCCGACGGCCGCCAGGTCTACACGGCAGTCCCGCGATGCTCGAGACAAAAACAATAGGGAGAGAGATAGAGGTCGAGCGAACTGAGCTAGAGAGTGAGATGGAAGAGAGGGTTGGGGCTGTATTAGGCGTCGGCGATGGCGAGGATGGTGGCGACGAGGTGGGGTGTCTCCACCGGTGGACTCGAGTTCCGCAACCACTGAAGGCCATGTGAATTAGGGACTTAAGGGTTAGGGTTTTGAACCCTTAGCAGCATCGCGACCAGGACTGACCACATGGGGCTCGAACCTAGCCTCAAATTGCCCAATTAGCCCTGGGGTTAGGTCCTTTAGCTTGGATTTGAGGTGGGGGTTTCTCACCTCTAAAGTATTATTAAATTTGAAACGTTTTAAACCCTTGGGATGAGATACATGTTAGTTTAAGGTTGATTAGGTTGACTAAAATTGTGAAGTGATTATGTATGTTTAGTATGATTAAATTCAGGCCTGGGCTATGCATGTTAAGTTCAGTTAATTCATGCCTGAAGTAACTTCGAAATAAGCTAATAATGTTTCGAATTAACATGTTAGCATTTGAATCGCTATTTGTTTAATTAAGTTAATTTATGCCTAAAAAGTAGTTTCAAATTAACATGTTAGCATTCGGATCGAAGTTTGTTTAATTAAGTTAATTCGTGCCTAAAAAAAAGTAGTTTCAAATTAACATGTTAGCATTCGAATCGATGTTGGTTTAATTAAGTTAATTCATGCGTAAAAAGTGGTTTCGAATTAACATGTTAGCATTCGAATCGATGTTGGTTTAATTAAGTTAGTTTATCCTTGAATAATAGCTTCGAATGAAATGTGAATGTTTACAACAGATACATGTACACTTAGTTAATTCACGTTCGTTTAATAACTTCAAAGTGGAATGTGAATGTTTGGAATCGATATGTGTATACTTAGTCAATTCATGCTCGATTAATAGCTTCAAAAAGAAACAATTGTGCTTGGAATCGGCACTTGTGTGATTGGCTTGTTTATACTTGAACCATGACTTCGAAAGCATAAATGAACATCTCGAATGCGATAGGATTCATGTTTGATTAGTTTAGTTGGTTTGTTAAGTGTTATTTCAAGTTAAGGCATTGCGGACGTATACGTAAATGTGCTTATATA
>NCQV01050166.1:0-14361 GCA_002740545.1 Lophocereus schottii
TCTTCTCACGGTTTTTCTCTTTGAAATGTAGCTCTAAAATCTCTTACTTCTTTTATAAAAACCGGATGCATAAGAGGGAGAGAGGATTTCATTATTTAAGCACATAAACCCAACGGCTATTCTTTTCAAAAGATAGAGGAAATCTTCTATTTTTGATCGCTTAGGAGATTCACCAAAGATTTTCAACGGCTAAGAGGGGAGAGAAGATTTTCTTAATAAGGCTCTAAAAGTCAAGTTAACTCAGAATGTGAGGCAGTAGAAGATAAGATTGTTATGTTGGTTAGACGCTTCCATAAAATGCTCAGAAAGGTGAATTTTGACTTTAAGAAGTTTCTAGTTAGGTCATCCTCAAGAGATAACAAAGGTATAGCATCCTTCTTTAAAAACCTTAAAATTAACGCAATTTTTAGCTTTGATTGTGTCCAACTAGGGCACATGATGAGAGACTGCCAATCCTTGAAAAAAAAGGAAAGAAATTCAAGTGAAAGGACGAAAGGCTATGACAACTACATGAAATGACAGTGACTCCAATGAAAATGAGAGTGAAGGAGATGATGTTGCGAAGTTGTCTTCTATGGAAAATTATAGGGAATATGATGAGAACTTTGAGTTTTTAGGGTATCACAAATCAGTACTCAAGGTGTCTAAAGGTAACTCCACCTAATAGGTAGAACAACTTGTCTCCCTTGTGTCTATAGATGATTTAAGTGAGAAAAATATGCATGATGTGAATGACAAATAAGAGTGTCTTTTTAAGATTAGGTCCCCAATGAAGAAATTTCTCTAGCTAAATATGAAAAAGAAAGTTTACTAGATGAGTGTGCTCATTATCAGCAAGAAAATGCAAACCTTTAAAGCATGATAACAAACAGTTCTAGGAACTCTATGGTATTTTATGAGAAATGGATTGAGACTTTGAGATAGAGGATGAAAATCTGAAAGAAGAATTACAGAAGTGGAAAAATGAACATGAGCATGGTTTAAAACTTAGCTCTAGGCTAATTAATAAGCTTCATATGACTCAAGATGACAATAAGAAGCTGAAAGGTCATTACGAAAATTTTCAAATATTGCTTTTAAAACTCACTCAAGGATAGAAAATGTTCGGTAGATTCTTTGGATTTCAGTATGTATCATTCATAGAGAAGGCCTGTTGTACAATCCTAATAGTAAGCGGAAATCATACCTAAAATTTTGCTTTAAATGACACCTCTTAATGAAGGTCAGAGTGTTCAAGGTGCCTTAAAAAGGTTTTCAAAACCCTATAATCATTTACGAACGAGGAAGCGATGCCAGTAACTCCAACCAAATATGGTGGTAGAGAAACTTCATGCGTCCTAGCAATCACATTAGTAGCAATCCCATGATTATTTAGGTTTGGGTAGCCAATGGTATAAGGCCCTTAAACATGGCGACATCTGCTGCACACATATTTCTAGACAAGGGAAGTAAAAAGATTAGATGTCTATTCTGCAAGTGTGCTTTAAGTCACATATTGATGTGTGGTACCTTGACAGCAAATGCTCTAGGCACATGATCAGTGATGCTATAAAGTTTTTAGAACTAAAAGAATCTAATCAGGGAAAAGTGACTTGTGGAGATTGATAAGTGCTTCAAGTATATATCATTTTAGGGTCATTTTCTGCCATTTTTGGGGAGAATTATGTTCTTTATGTTATAATTTATACTCCTTTTCTTATTTTACACATGGGTATAGTTTTTTTTCTATATTTTATAGATTTTTGGACCTTTTTACCCTTGCTTTTGACCTCAACTGAGTGTATTTTGATTCCCCGCAGGTGCCCCTGAGTTGCTATGCTCGTGGAAGGAAGAAAGAACAGAAGAATGTCGAGCCAGTAGCCACCACAGATCATCTGTGGTGATGGCCATGGTCCGTGATGGGCCTCATTCTCCCAATGTTCGTTGTTTTCTCGCGTTTGTCTAACTGCCAGACAGTTTTAGTTCTAGTATTACGTGTGGTTGTTCGACTTCTAGTATTTCCACTATAAAAAGGGTTGTTTTCTCATTCGATCCATAATCCCATCCCATTCGACTCTCCATAATCCACTATCTAGATAAGGATTGTATATCAGATTAGAGGAAGAGAAAGTTAAAGGTGAAGATTGTAAGGATTGTAGATCGGGTTTGCAACGGCGTTTCACATGTGCATCGACTGAGCAAGTCCTCTCCCCTGTCTTCTCTTTTCTCTTTAAATTTTTATGCTTTCAGAATATTGTTGATCTTTATGTTAAGTTTTTGATTGTTAATCTTGGAATTGAGTTGAATGTTGTGATTGAACCAATTCTTGTTTTGATCTAAAAGTGCTTCAGATTTGTTGGGCTTATTCTATTGAATCTTAGATGTTGATTTGCTAGTAGGAAACTTGACCAATTTCTTGGTTGTTTCAAACATTTGGTGAAGAACTGAAAGGTAAAACTAGATGGTGGAAAAGTAAGATTTGACTTGTGTGGGATCTTTAGACAGACACACTATTTAAGAGACCCCTAATTTTGATAATCGCGTTCTTAATGATCTTAGATTAATCAAAAATCCTTAAGAAATGATAAGTTGATTAGATTTAAGAATTTCATTCCACCTTGAAAGATGGTTTTCATAAATTAATTCTCGGTTTTGGAATTACCTATCTAAAGAAATGGCGCTTGATTAATTCTTGAGTTGAAAAATTGCTTGGTTTGATTAAATTTCTAGTTTGATTATCTACTAGATTAGATAAGTAACATGGATCAATTTCATTCGCAAATTTGGGATTCGTTTATCCTATCTTGAGGGGATAGAGCTCAATAGATCAACCTAGTCCTTGTAGGAGACGACCTTGGTTTGCTATAATGCCACCATGCGCTTGCGACTGTATCATACTTTTGGCACCTTTTCCAGGGACTAGTATTGGATATTGGAGTTTCTTGAGGGGTTTGGCTAAGAATTTTGTTTTTCATAGAAAAAAAAACCTAAAAAAATTGAAAATTTTAAAAAACACACATAAAAAATTTTAAAAAAAAAACCATGGCTATTTTAAATTTTTCCCAATTCAAGCATGAATTATTTTGGAGGTGTTTTAAGCATTTAAATGCTTTTCTGACTCAAGGTGGTTATTCTGTGGGCAAATGGAAAATGTTAGACATTGTTAACAAGTGTGTGAATAGAGAAACCCATTCTTTTAGAGTATTAGAGTTTTCATGGCAAAAATGTTAATGAGGCATGGTATTTGCTTGAGTGGATTACTTGAAATTCATTTGAATTTGAGAAGGTTAGTTGTGCTTCTAAATATTCATTTCCTAATCCTTGTGCATTCCATATAGATCTTATTATGCCCCTTTTTGGTGTTACCCATGTAATTCTTCTGACCATGCTACTAATTCGTATCCTTATTATGCATGTTATGTGTAACCTGACTTTGCATCACCTAGGGATAATACTAATGTTGTCCATACTATAAATGATTCATCCTTTGCTTTAGCTTAGTGCACGGGGCTTAAAACTAGTGACCCTTTTGAGGGAGTTGCTAGGTTTAGTGTAGTTGATACATCTTTTGAGTCGAAAGATATTTTAGATGAGGTGCATGATCTAGCTAAGATGCCTTTGGCGGGGTCACGTGATGTGTTTATGCAAGAGGAATCTCCTGTCCTTAGTTTTGATAAGAATGTTCTCTCTAATCCTCTTGGTCGTTCCCATGTTTCACCTGTGTATTTACAACCCTCTTTTCCCTCCGAGTATTACATTGACATGCCCATTGAAAATCCTATGATTTTTTATGCTAATAATGATTTAGGTTATGAGGATAACATGCTGAGTATCCTAGGTGGGAATCTTGATAATTTTATATCCCTAGGTTACTTTGGTGGGTATAATGCCTCCCTTGACCCATATTGCATGTACTTGGTGGATGCATCTAGAAAAATCATATGGAATTCTTTTTTTAATTTCTCTTTTGATTTTTCTATGGCATTTGGTTTATTAAAGAGAGCACTAGCTTGCTTTGTTATGTTCATCTGCATGTTCTCTTATAGACAATGTTATGAGCCCCATGTTGTGGCATTCGAGAAGCTTCTATGTGCGTTGACGGAGTCTGATTTAATGAGTCGAGTCTTAAAGATGTGATAGAGTGGTTGATGTTCCATGTACTGCTTTTACAAGGAGGCCTTAGCTTAGGTGCATCCAGCACCTAACCTGGTGAGATCGTTATATTTTGTTCCCTTCCCTTTCTCTTTCTTTCTTTCCTTTGAATAATAATGCTTTATCAAAGCATAGGGGAAGGGTAGGTTCTATGTTTTCTATTTCAGTTATTAGTTTGCAGACTTGTTAGAGCATAAAATTTTAGGTTTCTTTTTGCTTGCATTAGCATGTTACATTTAGTTGCATTTAGGTTTGCTTATAGGATTATATATAAGGATAGAGAGGATTGGTTTGAAATAACCTCCAATGATGCTTTTGTAAAGCAAAATAGCTTCCATGAGCTTGAGTATCTTTTGATGTGTAACCTCTTTTCGTGCTAAAACTTTTTGAAGGTTTTGTAAATATTTCTTATTTTGACCCTTGCCTTAATTAAGAACTATTTTATCCCTTAGGATCGTTAACACTAATGTGTGTACATCGAGTCATTTTATGAGCTAGTTGAGACTATGTTAAATGTCCTATGAGATTTTGAACCTTACTTGGAATAATTCATTATATTTAGTCTTAATTTCTTTCATGTGTGTGACTCTTCCATGTTGCATCTCTAGAACTTGCCTTGATTCTTATTCAAAATCACATTAGCATGTGCATAGTTGATGATATGATAGAGGCATTCTTTCTTTGAACATTTTAGCCACATAGCTAAATAGCCAAATAGCTTCTCCCTTGTGTTATGTTTACTCCCTTTTTTAGGCCCTTTGAGCTTATATCCATCTTCGTTGTGATCCATTCATATTAGCCCTTGGCCAAACACATATTTCTACCTTTAAGCTAGGTCTATAGAGAATCACCTCAAGTATGTAGCTGGTGGTTTTGGGGATAATTGAGTTTAAGGGTGCTTTGGTATGTTGGTTTGTTGATTGATTGATGTCATTGAGCATTTGGTGTTAGTTCCCTCTTGTTTGGGTTGTATATGTAAATATATTTAGTTGTGAGTTGACAATTAGTGGTCCCATGCCTTTCAATAATTGCAATTTTCGTTTCGTTTCCCAAACGAGAAGAAAAAAAGAAAAGAAAAAAAAAGTTATGTTGAAGAAAAAGGGAAAAAACAGAAAATTCATGCTTAAAAAAAGAAAACAAAAAAACAAAAGAAAAAAATGAGCAAAAAGAAATTAAATAAGTGATTGACATTGGATATGTAAATAGCTTGCATTCATTTCTTTGTCGACTCATTTCATATTTCATTGTGGGGTTTGTTCATTGTATTGTTGAGGTTTGGAGTGTTGGTAAACTTCTTAGTTAACTGGTGTTTTGTTGGTTGCTCCCTAGTTGTTTAGTAAGTAGCTCCACATTACCCAAATTCATTTATCAACTCCTTTCCCCAACCCTTTTAGCCCACATTGCAACTCAGGTAAAGTCCTCTTGATTGTCTTGTGCATATTGCATTTTAGTGGTGGAGAATTTAAGAGTCTTATCAAGCATATGGTAGATTGAATCTTTGGAATGAGTCTTGATTGAACCTATGTAATGCAAAACACATGAGTGGGAGTGCTCCACATTTCCTAAAAAGAAGGTTCTACCAGTCGATTTGACTCTATTCCATTCCATGCGCTTGCATGATATGCTTTGTGGTTTTTGGGGATTAATGAAGTTTGATATTGAGCTTGTGGTATTATAACTTTCCAAAACCTTCTCCTCCTTCTAATTTTGAAATGACTTACGTGCTATATGGGGTTGCCTTTGATTGATATTCTTACTTGTGATATGCTATGACTTGCCTACTTTAAGGAGGTTGATAAGTCTTAGACGCATCTCCCCTTATCGGTTTTCTTCAGTGTTCGCATGAAGACAAGCGATGGTTTAAGCACGGGGGAGTTTGATAAGTGCTTAAGGTGTATATCATTTTAGTGCCATTTTGTGCCATGTTAGCGAGAGTTATGAACTTTATGTTATAATTTATACTTCTTTTCCTAGTTTACGCTTGGATCTGGTTCTTTTCTGTGTTTCGTAGGTTTTTAGACCTTTTTGCCCTTTCTTTGACCCTAAATGAGTGTATTTTGACTTCCCACAATGCCCCTGAGTTGCCATCCCATGGAAGGAAGAAAGAATAGAAGAATATCGAGTAAGTGGTCACCACGGATGGTCCGTGGTGATGGCCACGGTCCGTGATGGACCTTTTTTTCCCGATGCTATTTGTTTTCTTGCATCTGTTTGACTTTCAGGCATTTTTAACTCCATATTTACGTGTGGTTGTTTGACTTCTAGCATTTTCACTAAACAAAGGGTTGTTGTCTCAGTTGATGCATCATCCCATCCTATTCTGCTCACCATAATCCACTATCTAGATTAGGATTGTAGATAAGATTAGAGGAAGAGCAAGTTGAAGGGGAAGATTGCAAGGACTTCAGATCAGGTCGGTAATGGCTATTTAAGCATGCATTGACTGAGCAATTCCTCTCCCTTATCTTCTCTTTTCTCTTTAGATTTTTATACTTTTAGATTATTGTTGATTTTTATGTTAAGTTTTGGATTGTTAATCTTGGAATTGAGTTGAATTATTGTGATTGAACCAATTCTTATTTTGATCTAAAAGTGTTTTGGATTTGTTGGTTTATTCTATTAAATTTTAGACGTTGAATTGCTAGCGAAAAACTTGATCAACTTCTTGCTTGTTTTAGATATTTGGTGAAGAACTGAAAGGTGAAACTAGATGTTGGAAAGCTAGGATTTGACTTAAGTGTATGGAATCTTGAGAAAGATTCATTATTTAAGAGACCCCTAAATTTGATAATCACGTTCTTAATGATCTTTGATTAATCAAAAACCCTTGGGAAATAGTAAGTTGATTAGATTTAATAATTTCATTCTACCTGAAAAGAGGGGTTTCATACATCAATTATCGATTTTGGAATTACCCATCTAAAGAAAAGGCGCTTGATTATTTCTTGAGTTGGAAAATTGCTTGGTTTGATTAAATTCCTTGATTGATTATCTATTAGCTTAGATAAGTATCACATATCAATTTCATTCAGAAATTTAGGATTCTCTTAGCCTATCTTGAAGGGGATAAAGCCCAATAGATCAAGCTAGTCCTTGCAGGAGACAACCTTGATTTGCTACAATGCCACTGTGCGCTTACAACCGTATCAGAGATAAAAAGAATGGATGAATAATTACAATTTGAAAATAATTACAACTGGGAAAGTCAATAAAATCCTTTTAATTTAATTAAAAATGCTTACTTAGTTAATTCTCTTAAATTAAATGCGCTTAGTATCTCTTGATTGTGTGATAAAAGGGAATAAAGTTACCTCCAATTGTACTCCATGTGATGTCTGTAGCTTTGAAACTAAGAAATCCTATTTATCTAGATAAATTACAAATGTTTATGCTATTAACATTGTTCTTGTTTGATCCAAAAATCCTTTTATGGCTAGAAGTTTCCAATAATGTTGCATGGTTGTGGCATATAAGATTAGCTCACGTGAGCATGGGCATTATTGAAAAATTATCTAAACATGATGTGCTTAGGAGGTCTTGTTGTGCATAAATATGATCAAGATCAAGTTTGTAATGCACATTTAAAAGGTGAACAAGTTAGAGCTTTATTTAAGCTAATAAAATTGTTTCAAATAGTAGGCCCCTTAAACTATTACATATGGATTAGTATAGTCCCATTAGATAGATATGTCTAGGTGGTAGTAAATAGGTATTTGTTATTGTTGATTATTATTCCACATTTATGTTGGTGTTCTTTTTAAAGACGAAGCAGACACTTTTAAAGTATTTACTTAGTATGATAGACATATGGAGAACACTCAATGACTGCCAATTAAGTTGTAAAAGCATATCAGGACATGCTCAGGATGGAAGGCCTCCTTTGGTAACCAAACATCTTTCCCTTAACCTAAAAGGCCTACTTACGTCTTTAAATTAAAATTAAGCTAAGATGAAGTTAAACTAATATGGGATACAAGGATTAAAGTGTATAGCCGGTGACGCCTAAATCAAACAAGAAGTGAGCTTAGTAGGAAACAAGAATCTAAATATTAATAAATGACAATAATGCCAACAAATGATGACAATTCTCATGCCCTTCCTAGAGGCTTAGACTATGGTCTAAGGACTACTTCATTATCTAATGCCTTAATAGACGAGGTTAGGAGTGATTAATGGAATGCTCACTACACAGGTCACCTCAATAGAGCCTTGACACCGGGCCCATCTTCCCTTCAAATAGATAAACACAAAGATAAGCAAAAAGAAAGGACATGAGAAATAGCAAAGGGGAAAAGAGCGAAATGAAAAAAAGAAAGAAAAGAAAAAGGGGACCAATAAATTTAATGGGTGTCACACAAGTTGAACAAGGGCTTAAAATAGGAAGCAAAAATGAAAATAAAAAAAGAAAAACTATTTAGACCTATAATAGACTCGGATCATATTAACAACGACTTTTGGAGCCATAGTAGATTGACACCATATTTTACATATGCACTCTAGAACATATATGGGTTTGCTTTTGGGCTGCCATGCTATTTCTCTACCATTTTCGTGTACCCATAGAGGGCTAACCAAAGGAGCATGTGCATGATCAATCCAACAACCCAGGTCCACAGGAGATCAAGGCCACAGTTTAACTTGTCAGGGAACTCCAAACTGGCCAAGTTTCTGGTTCAGCCTGTGAAAAGGATGAACTTTGCTGTCTTGTAACTTGAGTTCTAGGAAGGTGGGGCAAATGATTCTTACGGCAAAAGCAACTGCAAGAAGTTAGGAATCCAAAAAATCAATTTTCCAGTCATTTGGAGATAATTTGATCAGTCAACTCCAGCTCCAAAGTCAACTGCTTCAGATTCATTCCCAGCAGCGCATGCTGAGACAATAAATGAGTGGATGAGCTACTTCCACAATTGATTTATTGGGTTTCTTAACACAGAACTGTGTCATTACATTTGTCATTACCCGCCTTAAAAGATGGTGCATTTTGTCCAACGCATTTGCTATTAACCAGCCCCAAAGCTCACGAAACACCCTTTTAACCAATTTGAGCTGTTTTGCATCTTGGGCTTAATCTAGCTCATCAACACATGTTTTGAGGCTAATCAAGGCTAAATCAGCTGTCTAGAGTACATGTGAGATGTTATGGTAGTACTAATCAGATTATATTAAGTTTAGATGCCTATTTTGATGTGGACTTAAAGCTAATATGTTGTCAAGCTTTAAGCTCTCTTGTGTACTTAGATTAGCAAGTTGTTGGTGGGGCTTCCCATGCTGTTTTGAACGTGGGCAGCAACTAAGAAGGGGTTTTAATAACTGCCTTCACTCTTGCATTCATTAGTTGATGAATTAAAGTAAGGTTGACTTCAAATTGCCACTTGTGTTTTCTTCTCTTGCTTATCTCTAGTCTAGCTCTCTACAGTGATGATCAAGAGTCTCTTGTGATCCTTGAGTGGTGATATCTTATCTCAATTGATCAAAACGAGAGCTCTAGGTGTTCTTGGTGGTGATATCTTATCGAAGAGTGCTTAGTTTATCTTGCTACCTTCGTTACAAACCGAATCCGTGACCATCATACATCCATTACTTAAGATTGCTTCTTGGTTTCCTTACTTAGGGACTTAGAAGTGCATCAAGTGGTATCAGAGCTTAGGCGACCCTCTTGGCCAAGCTTCCAACCCCAATCACATCTCAAACTCAATTCCTAAATCAATCCCAAACAAATTCCCTTGACAAACGCATAATCGTGCTTAGACAGAATTCTAGCAGGGCCACACCGTGCCTAGGGAGCACGACCGTGCCAGATTCCGGCACTCTCATTTTTATGCCAGTAGCTTGGCACGCTCGGACCGTGCCACTGAGCACGTCCGTGCCTTCCATTTTCCATCCAAAATAACAAAATCCTTCATTCAAAAGCTGAGATGTCTACTAGCACCCCTTTAGAAGAGAAGTTTGAGTAACTTCTAAAAGCTAATGCCAAGAAGGATGCTCAACTTGAGTACTTGAGAAAGCAACTTGAACAAACTATAAGGAACAACCGAAAGAAGATTTACAGAACTAGTGGATTCGAATCCACGGAGAAAGAAACTAAGAGCAACCCATTTGCTTCAAGTGACGGGGATGAAGAAAGAAGACCAAGGAGAAGAAGAAGAGACAAGTAACCTTTTATGGATTTCAAGGTGGAGATTCCGGAGTTTGAAGGTCGCCTTGACCCCAATGAGTTCATAGATTGGATAAACACCGTGGAGAGAGTGTTTGAGTACAAAGAAGTTTCAGATGATAAAAAAGTCAAACTCGTGGCCTTGAAATTATGTAAGTATGCTTCCATTTGGTAGAGTAATGTTGTTGCTAAAAGGGTTAGAAAAGGAAAGGGGAAGATTAGAAGTTCGAGGAAAATAAAGGAAAAACTTAGGGCCAAGTTTCTCCAACCCCACTGCCTTTAAGACAACTACACTAAACTCCATAATCCTAGACAAGGCTCTAAGAGTATGGAAGAGTACACCCGTGAGTTTGAGAAGCTGGTCATGACTTGAGATCTTAGGAAAAGTAAGCACCACACCATTGTGCGTTACTTAAGGGGGTTGAATGAGTCTGTGAAGAATGTTGTGGAATTATAACACTATACTACCCTCGATGAAGTTTACTCCTTAGCCCACAAGGTCGAACTACAAAAGAAAGCCAAAATAAAAAAAGAGCCTCCCAAAGCCCTAACCCATAGCTACCCTTTCAACAAGGGGCGTCACCCTCCGTGCTCAAGGCCTCAAAACTCCACCCCGGGGTCTTCAAACCACAAACCAAATGATCCAAAGCCCCCTTCTAACCCATATGAGAGGAAGAGGTGCTACAAGTGCCACAATTTTAGACACATAGCCTCAGAGTGCTCTAACCATAAGGTTATCACTTTGGCCGAATACCAACCCTTAGAAGAAGTTGAATGCGAGAAGAAGGGAGTGACACGGAGGTTCACTTGATGGAGATTGTGAAGGAGCACATGTAAGACGTGGATGAAGATGAACTACTTTATCTTAGGAGGACCTTAAGTGGTCACAAGGGTGTTAATCATGAGNAGCAAAGAGAAAGCATCTTCCATACAAGGTGCACTATTAATGGCCGAGTGTGTTCTCTCATTATTGATGGAGGGCGTTGCACCAACATGGCTTCTACTACCTTGGTGACAAAGCTCAATCTCAAGGCCGAACCACACCTCCAACCCTACTCTATTCAATGGCTTAACCAAGGTAAAGGCCTATAAGTTTCACATCATTGCTTGGTGTCCTTCGCCATTGGTAAAAGCTATCGAGATGAATTATGGTGTGATATCATCCCCATGAATGCTTGTCATATTCTTCTAGAAAGGCCTGGGCTTTATGACTGAAAGGTTATACATGATGGGTTCCTCAACACCTACATCCTCCACAAAGATGACCGAAAGATCACCCTAGCCCTCTTAGCCCATAACAAATCACCAAGCCTAAGACCAAGGAGACTCCCAAAGATGGGGAGGTATACCTTTCTTTCCTTGAGCCTACCATTAAATCTCATCACCATGAGTATAAACCCCTCAAGGAAATAATTCTTTTACCCCCTCACAAGATGACCACATCGAGACACCCTCACACCCCTTTCCCATTCAACTTCTCAAAGCCTTGCCCATATCTTGCCCGATGAGATCCCCTCCGGTTTGTCCCTAAAACGGACCATCCAATATCACAGTGATCTCATTCCCAAAGCCATCCTTCCTAACAAACCCGCATATAGGATGAACCCCACAGACACTTTGGAGATTCAAAGACAAGTGGAGGACCTCATTTCCAAGGGCCTTGTTCGAGAGAGCTTAAGCACTTCTGTCGCGCTCGCTCTTCTTATGCCTAAGAAGGATGGCACCATACGGATGTGTTTGGATAGCTGTGCTATCAACAAGATTACAATCAAGTTCCGGCATCCCATAGCAAGGTTGGAAGACATGCTTAATGAGCTTCACGGGTCCAAGTATTTCTTAAAGATAGACCTTCTAAGTGGGTAATATCAAATTAGAATTCACGAAGGTGATGAATAGAAGACGGCCTTCAAGATTAAAGTTGGCCTTTATAAGTGGACAGTTATGCCTTTTGGCCTCTCCAACGCGCCAACCACATTCATGAGGCTCATGAACCAAGTGTTTAGAGCCTTTCTTGGCGAGTTCATCATTGTCTAGCTTGATGATATCTTGGTTTTTAGCAAAATCGGAAGGGAGCATTTTGAGCATTTGAAGCAAGTCATAGAGGTTCTTCAACAAGAGAAGCTATGTAGCAATCTTAAGAAGTGCACTTTCTTCTCCCTTGAAGTTGTATTCCTTAGTTGCATTGTCTCGACCTAGGGAATACAAGTGGATCAAAGTGAGGTTGCAGCCATTAATTCTTGGCCGGTTCCATCCTCCATTCATGATGTCCGAAGCTTTCACGGGTTAGCTTCCTTTTATAGGAGGTTCATTCGTAACTTTACCTCCATTCCCGCCCCATGACCGAAGTTCTCAAGGGCACCAAGTTTGTGTGGACAAGCCAAGCTCAAAGACTGTTTTAAGAACTCAAAGACAAGCTCATTGAGGCCCTGGTTCTAGCATTACCTTGTTTTGATAAAGTATTTGAGGTAGAGTGCGATGCCTCTGGAGTGGGGATAGGTGCGGTTTTGATACAAGAGGGCAAGCCACTTGCCTACTTTAGTGAGAAGCTAAGTGATGCAAGCAGAAGGTATTCAATATATGACAAAGAGTTCTTTGCAATCATTCGAGCCCTTAAACATTGGACTCACTACTTGATCGCCAATGAGTTCGTTTTGCATTCCGACCATGAGGCCCTAAAGTACATCCAAGGGCAACATAAGTTGAACTCCCAGCATGCCAAATGGGTTGAATACTTATAATCATTTTACTTTGTAATTAAGCATAACTCTGGGAAGCTTAATCAAGGTGTGGATGCCCTATCTAGGAGACACCTTCTTTTGTTCCAACTTGGTTCATGTGTACTTAGATTTAAGCACCTCAAGTCCTTATACAAAGAAGATAAGGATTTTGAGGAGCTTTATGAATCTTGCTAAGCTCACCCAAAGGGAGGCTTCATGCTTCAAGGGGGTTACTTATTTAAGGGAAACCAGTTGTGTGTGCCGAGGTGTGGCACTCGAGAGGTTATCCTTAGGGAGATTCATCGTGGTTCACTTGCGGGCCACTTTGGAGAAGGTAAGACATACATCATGGCCAAAGAGCATTACTTTTGGCCTTATATGTTAAAGGATGTCTAAGACTTAATCAAGAGATGTGTTACTTATCAAATGGCTAAAAGCCATGCGTTCCCTCAAGGGCTTTACACAGCATTGCCGACCCCCTAAGGGCCTTGGCTACACGTGAACATGGATTTCGTGCATGGTCTCTTATGTACTCAACGCAACAAAGATTCTATCTTGGTGGTGGTAGATGGGTTTTCAAAAATGGCTCCCTTTGTTGCTTGTCATAAGACTAATGATGCCGCTCACATCGCTGACCTATACTTCAAAGAAGTGATGAGACTCCATGGAATTCCCCTTTCTATTTTTTCAGATAGGGACTTAAAATTCCTATGTTATTTTCGGATTTCTCTTTGGTGGAAGTTGGGCACAAAATTGAAGTTTAGCACCACCTGCCACCCTCAAACAGATGGCCAAATTGAACTGGTGAACCGAACCTTGGGAACCCTGTTACGGGTTCTTATGAGGAAGAACTTGAAGGCGTCGGATCTTCTCCTTGCCCACGCTGAGTTTGCGTACAACCAAGCCCCGAGTATAACCACAAATGAGTCCCCCTTCAAGGTAGTGTACGCGCGCAGCCCTCTCGGCCCAGTTGATCTCTTACCCGTACAGCAATAGAAGATGAATGCGGAAACGAGCAAGAGGGTGAGAGAGATCCAAGAACTCCATAAGAAGCTCCACGAGCAAATTGAGAGAGCCAACAAGTGTTAAGAATTAGAGCAAACTAATTGCAGAATCGTTAGGATGAACAATGATAATCAAAAGTAAAACAACGATAACAAGAACAATAGAGAACACCAAGATTTAAGTGGAAACCCAAAATGGGAGAAAGCCACGGACGACAATGAGCGAAGAATCCACTATGAGATGGGAAAGTACAAAACTGATCTCAGAGCGATCTGCTCTAGGAAGAGATCAGGAAGCGATTACAAATCACTTAGAATGCTCTCTCATAAAACAGGAATAGCATATCTTAAACTC
>NCQV01050173.1:0-10140 GCA_002740545.1 Lophocereus schottii
ATTTTCAAATTGTTTTTATGTTTTCCATTTTAGGTGATGAAGTATCACATGTTTTTCTTTTTAGCAAGCCCTTTTGGAAGTCATCAAATGCTCACAGTGGATTCAGCATAGCATGAACATTAGACTCGACCTCAAGGTTAAGTTGTGTCCATCTTCAATATACTTGTGTAGTATGGAGTGCGAGTTAGCTCTTGGTATGATTAAGTTAATGGTATTGAAATTAAACTATTATGGATTTTGATCTTGAAGTGTTTCAATTTAATAGATTTTGTGTTTGTGAAGATGAGTTGCAAGATTAAATGGTTTCAGTGAGCCTTGTCTTTATCAGGATGGCAGTAGCGCTTTCTATTGTTAAGTCTTCTGCTACAGTTTTCTGTAAATCATGTCATTAGCATTTTGGGGTTGTTACATCCCAGGTCATTAAAAAAGGAGGTTGTCCTCCAAGTTCCTTATTGCGTTTTGGGTTCATACATCAAATAGTTGTCTTCTGGTGCGTGGGAGTTTCAATTACCAGTAAGCATTGCTATAAACGAAGCTTATGGGTGCCAATCGGCTTTGTCACTACAGGCTTTGTTCGTAAAAAGTTTGCCATAATTCCATTGGCTATTTTTGTTTGTGACTTCTTTGGGGCATCCTCGACTTGTTTTGAGAAATACCTTACAGTTGCTCTAGGAGATAATATCTTCACAAGAGAGTTATGAAAATATGCAAGCCTTGAGGATTTTCCCAGAAAGCCTCGAGAACGACTTTCCCAGGAAAGTTAGGTAGCCAAAGACTGGATTAATTCAACAAAATGCATTTGGATATGAATTGTTTGAACGCAAAATCTAACATTTTGATACAACTTCCGAAGTATGCAATCCACTAGAATGCACCCCCAAACCTTACATTTCTTTTCCCAAACATTTGCTGCTTAAATGATTCTACTAGTTATTGTCAACTAATAGGTTCCCTGTGTTTATATACTTACAGTAAGAGATCGGTGGCAGTGGGTCTTTGCGAAGTAGTACACTTGCTCATTTGAGATAGGAATAGTGGAATCAATCACCTACAAAGTAATTAAGGAAGGAGATTTATGTATTTGAAAGAAATCTGAGGGCTACAATGTGCAGACTTGCCCTTGCTATAGATGTCAAGTCCTTGTACAATGCTAATGTTATTCATCTGTTCAATTTCATGGTCAGAAAAACAGCAGATTTTGTAGTTGGGACAATGTTGTTTATGCATTATTAAATTGAATTTTTTACCTATAGATGACCCTTATTCTTCTTCGCAACATATAGAATCATTATGATAGCGTCTGAAAGTGAAAAGGCGGCTTTGCTACTATTGTTGCTCATTCGATTAGGTTAATCTTTTAGTAACTAGACAAGCATACTTTGAAGAAGCCTTGGTATCATAATGAAATACTTAAGCTCTAATGCTATTAAATTATTACGAAAGTAGATAGTAAAAATTCAAAAACATGTATGAGATTGAATAATGGAAGACCTAAAAGCATAACGCTTCTAAAACAACATTTGAAGAGTCCTACTCTAACTAAACTTAATCAATGGGTAGCTTACACTAATTTCGAAGAGTCTGAATAAAGCAAGAGGTTTGAGCCAACGTAGGAGTATATCAGTCTATTTCAGTTTGTAGGTTTATCACTTTATTTCAGTTTCTTTTGCTGCTTTGCAAATCCCTTTCACCCAGAATGATTCAATGTTGTGAAATGATCAAAGTGACAAAGAAATTTGGTGCTAGCGAAAAATTGTTCGACCTGAATACTCGAATTTTTTTGACCTAAAAAAATCAGGTATGGTCATGAATTTTTTGTCTGAATTTTAAACCCTAAACCCTAAACCCAAGTATTCAAGATATGGCATAAATTCAAGGAATTATGGTACTAATATAACTCTCTTGATCACATCCAAATTAACTTGTACCTCTTCATAAATAATTAATCAAATTAATTATTTACTAAAAGGAGTATTGCAATAATTAATTACCAGGAAGTCTCTCATATCTATGTGTTGCATTCAGGAAGACAGGGCCCTAAGTGTCTAAGAAATGATAGAAATTCAAGGGATTCTGGTGCTAATACAACCCTCTTGATCATGCCCATCAAGGCATACTAATGCATGCCAAGATAGTCCATATTCATAGAGCTCATCATGCCTCTTCAATAAATAAATACACCTTTTCTCAAAGGCATGAATTAGTTAATTATCTTAACTAACCTATACATCTTCATGGGTAATTAATCAAATTAATTATTTACCAAAATGTGCATTGCAATAATGAATTATAAAAATCATTTCTTATATTAGGCATAGCTCAAAAATATATTTGTGTAACCATTTTTATGGCAATAAGTTCTAATAAATCCCTAAACACAGGCAGAATGCACAAGGTGCACAAAACCACCTATTTCGTCGATCATTTTATTTTTGTAGGTATATGCACCTATTCAACACAACATACTATTGTTGCATTGTTGCATTGTTATTATTTCCTAAATAGCATTGTTGCAATTAAACACAACATGGTGGACATCAAAGAAACAAGGGTGCCTATGTATATAAAGCAATTAAATTGTCTTCATTTTGCATTGTAGTTACACAATGACCAAATAAATGAGAGATTTTAGCACTACAATTTAATGAAAGTAGAATTTGTAAATAGGGGGAATGTCAGTATCCACAGATACCCTGGTTCCTGACAAATTTGAATTGAAAACATTGAGCAGAATCCATCAGAATTGGGGACAAAACTGGTTTAACAAATTAAAACTTGGCAATTGTTGCAAAATAAAAGCAAGGAAAAAAAAGAAGGGAAGCAAGTAGAAAGTGAAGTGAGGTAAGTAGTTAACCTGAGGCAGTAAGGATGGGGAGCATGATATTGATGCTAACGCAGATACAAAACAGAAGTGAATTGATGGTGTCGGATTTGAGATAGGAGGAGCAAAGGAAGCAAACCAATGCCACCAACCAGTGCCAGCAATTGCTACATCAACAAGCCTGATTAACAAAGATTGCCGATAGCCCACTGCAAACCCATTGTTAGTTTAGTTGTTTGATGGTAACATTAATCAATTTAATCTCAACCCTCCTCTGTGTTAGCCAGGCAAAGCTTGATGGAATTGGAATTTATGAGTGAGAATAATAAGAGGTAGAGACCAGGAAAAGGGGGAGCACTATGACTAGGAGTGTTGGCTACTAGCTCAGACTGTTTTTGCATGATAAATTTACAGGATCATATGCAAATCGCAATGTCATTTAATCTAAAATACGTTCAACTTATATCTGATCTAAACAACCTATTTACCTTATCTAAAATTTTGAGCATTTAACTAATACATGTAATCATCTCATGTAGAAGTAACACAACTATCAAAAGACAAACAAATGAGACGTGGATTTAAGTAGTTGAAAAGTAAAAAAGTGAAGACAAAAAAAGGAAGAGTGTAGCAACAAAAACATTCTTAAGTATAATGCATTTCCTAGTACAGTAACTTAAATTTAATGTCACGAGACACAACCAACCATCTTAGCTCAGTGACAGAGCATGTGGCTTTGAACCACATGGTCATGGGTTCAATCCCCATAAACAGCGCTACTGTTGAAGTGAACGATTTTTCTTTTCTCATTTTGTAATGAATTCCTTCCATAGAAAATATTTTCTCAAAGTGAAATGTTCATTCTTAGTAGCGCTGGCAAAAAATGAGGTTCACAATTGGGTTTGAATAATAGAAATGTGGAAAGTGTTGTGTCTGGATTTAAAATTCAAATGAAAAATTCATAACTGTACCTGATTTTTTTCTGGATTGAACAAATTCGAGTGTTAGGGTTAGACAATTTTTTGCCAGCTCGAAAATTTCTTAGTCACTTTCACAACATTGAATCATTCTAGAGGAGTGATTTGCAAAGCAACAAAACAAACTGAAATAAAGTGATATGCCCACACACTACAATACAGTGATAAACCCCTTGTGTTGGCACAATCCTCTTGCTTAATTCGTGGTCTCTGAAGTTAGTGCAAGCTGCCCATTGACTGAGTTTAGTTAGGATAAAAAAAAAAAAGGTTGATTTAGAAGCTTTATGCTTTTAGGTCTTCCATTATTTAATGTCATTCATGTTTTAGACTTTTTGCTATCTGTTTTTGTAATTGTCTAATAGCATTATAGCTTCAGTATTTTATTCTGATATCAAGGCCTCTTCAAAGTATGCTTGTCTACTTACTAAGAAGATTGAACTAATTGGATGAGTAGCAGTAGTAGCAGAATAGAGTTTTCATTTTCGATGCTATCATAATGATTTCGCATGTTGCAAAGATGAGTAAGTGCCATCTATAGGCAAAACATTCAATTTAATAATAAATAAACAACATTCTCCCAACTATAAAATTTGCTATTTTTCTAAGCATGAAATTAGACAAATGAATAACATCGGCATCTTAAAGGATTAGCCACCTTCTTGCTGTTCTTACAAGATAATACTAGCAAGGGCAAGTCTGGACGCTATAGGCCTTTGTAAATCTCCTTCCTCCTTTGTTTTGTAGGCATTCGACTCCATTGCCCCTATCTTAGATGAGCAAGTAGTATTGCTTGAAAAAAACCCACCGCTAGTGGTCTCTCACTGTAAGTATGTGAACACAGGGAACTTATTAAGTGACCATAACTAGCAGAAACAATTAAGCACAAATGTTCGGGAAGAAAGAGCATAAGGTTTGGTAATGCATTCTGGTGGATTATATAATTTAGAAGTTGTATCAAAAATCAAATTTCGTATTCAAACAATTTATATCCAAATGCATGTTGTTGAAATAAACCAGTCTTTGGCTACTGAACATTCCGAGGAAAGTTTTCTCAAGGCTTTCTAAACAAATTTTCATGGCCTACACATTTTCGCAACTCTCTTGTGAAGATAATATCCTGTGGAGCAAGTGTAAGTTATTTTTCAAAACAAGTCGATGATTGTTTGGGCGTGATGCGCATGAATTTTACACCTTGTTCTACCTAGATTTAGCTCAAATAATTGGTAGATTAGGTTATGTACTTGTGTTTTTTTGGTTTTGTAGGTAATAAAGAAAATTGTCAAATGGCGGATGATTCGTGCAAAGCATGCCAGAAGTTAGGCACGTTAACCTGGAAAACCTTGGAGGATAACCCGAGATAATCATGAAGTAAGATCGGGTCAACAAGTATAAAAATTGTGGGAGAAAGAAGAACATTGCAGGAATTTGGGATGGGCTACAGGCGCTAGGTGGCAAGGGCTTCCAGTGCTAGGAGATAAGGGCTGTCAGTGCCAGGCACTGCACGGGGTGCCTATGTCCAGCGCACGGTCGTACCAAATCTTGATTTTACTCCATTTTTGTGTAAAATTCCAAAAATTGTCACGGGGTATCCATGCCACCTGCTATCCTGCCTTGCCTCTGTTGCTGATTTGCAGAGATTTGGCATGGCCTGCCCATGCCACTGGGCACGACTGTGCCAAGCCTGCTGCGTCGAATCTATTTAAAGCTCTTTCCCCCATTTGTGTGAAAAAAATGTTAGGTTTTAGGAATAGGATTTAGGAGAGATTAGTGCAGATTTTTACTTTCATTTGTATAGCCACAATTCAAGAGGAATGAAGTTTTGATGCGAGTAGATGTGCTTCTCTTTCTATAATCTTCATTATCATTCAAGTTCTTACTTTGTTGGCTTTGATTTACTAGTTTAATGCCTAAATTTGCATGCTTTTGTTTATATTTGGATTGAAATTAGTGCTTCCATTTCCTAATCATCTTTTTATACTCTTGTTTACTCTTAATCTCTCATTCTCTTTCTCTAAGAATGCAAACTTTAGGCTCTTTCTCTCTCCTCCATCTTGGGATTTGAGAACCCCCTCTACAAGTTTGAATTTTTTTAGCTCTCAATAGGTTAGAGTAGGAGTAATTGAGTTAGATTAGTGAAAATAAGTGGAGAGTCTATCTCCAATCATCACTCACTTGCTCCAACAATGGAGGCCAACCTCGATTGTTGGATTTTCAAGCTTTTAAGGTAATCATCTCTATCTCT
This sequence comes from Lophocereus schottii, assembly GCA_002740545.1. Taxonomy (NCBI): domain Eukaryota; kingdom Viridiplantae; phylum Streptophyta; class Magnoliopsida; order Caryophyllales; family Cactaceae; genus Lophocereus; species Lophocereus schottii. Next base: position 6,041 of record NCQV01050173.1, read on the forward strand.
CTCTTCTTTTATTTAGTAAATTTAATGCTTTGTCAGTTAATTAGATTCTTTTCCAGTTATTATTAGTTAATATGATGTTTGGAGTTAATTTAGTTAATTATGCTTGTTTTAGCTTAGTTTAATTAACCATGTTTACATTAGAAATTAGAATTAGTGAGGAGGTGATTTAGTTAATCATGCATAGTGGCCTTTATCGCTTTTCCTATGTTAGAGTTGGGGTCGAGAAATTAGTAACTTGATTTTCACACCGCCCCCAAGGACAACAAATTTCTACCCGTCCTCCCCCCTCAAAAACTGCTTTAACAAATTTGCGCTGTTGTTGGGATGGTGGTGCTAAATTAAATCACTTCTTATAAATATGCCTCCCTTTAGTTCATCGTGTGCTAGTGTAGTCTCTTTTATTGTTTCTTTATTTTTTCTCTTGAGTTATAGAGTAGCGATTAATTTGGATGACATTGAAAAACACACAAAAAAAAAATTAGAATATGTGAAAAATACCTAAAAATTGAAAAAAATTAAAAACCCAAAAAGTTCTGGCTCACTGAATGTTAATGATGGGCTTGCGTATTTTGGGGAACGAAATGTGATTAATGTTGAGCCCAAGTCTGCTAAACTTGATGAGCCCATTCTTGAAAAAGTGAAACCCGACCCACCACATTCATTGAGGGATCACTTCTCTCCTCCTCGAGTGTCCCCACAATCATGTTTTGATCTCCCTCGTATCTCTAAGGATGTGCATTTGAGTTTAACTCGGATTATGTTGGCATGCTTCCCAAATTTATGGGCTTTGAAGATCCCTATTTCTTTATTCATGAGTTTGAGGAGCTGTGTTTGTTGATTCACATCCCTAGGGTACCAAACAATGTTGTGAGGATGAAATTCATTCCCTTTGCTCTTAAAGATGATGCTAAGAGGTGGATGCATGGTCTCAAGGTTGGTTTTATTAAATCATGGGATTCTTTTGTTGATATCTTCCTTAAGAGATACTTTTCCACTAGCAAGACCATTAGAATTAGAAATGAAATCCTTTCTTTTGTCTAACTTAAACCTGAGCCATTTTGGAAGTATATGAATAGGTGTAAGGAGTTACTCACCCAATGCCCTCACCATGGTTTAGAGAAATGAAATTTGTGCCAAATAGCTTATGAGGGTTTGTATGTGAGTATTAGGACAATGGTTGAATCCATTTGTGGAGGAGAGTTTCTCTGTAAGAATGCTGATGAGGCTTGGGACTTTCTTAAGGATTTAAGTGATAAGACATATGATTAGGAGACAATTAGGGAAGCCCCTAGTGTTACATCTAAGATTTTTGTGGATAATGAGGGCAAGCTACCTAATGACTTTACTGCTTTGAAGGATACTACACTTCATTGTGAGCAACAACTTGAAGTTCCTCTTTTTCAACCTCCTCAACCTCTTGATTACATTCCTCCCTCTTATTCTTATGATTTGCTCTTGAACTATGGTGTTAGCTCATACTCTTACCCTTTTAATCAAATGTCTTTTGAGGGCATGAGTGATCCTTGATTACATCCCCTAATGATTAACCCTCATCTTAAGACTAAGGATACTCTTGTGGGCCATATGGTTTTTGATGATGCACCATTTTTTTTAGCCCCCCTGAGAGAGAATGGTGAGAGTCAGAAACTAGTGGTTAAGGCTAGTTGTGAGTTTGAGCATGATACGATTGTGATTTCCAAGGACATTTTTGTTGAAGAGTATTCACTTAAGGAGATTCCCTTGGAGGAGCCTTGTATTGAGGAGTACGTTGATGTCACACCTACTTATATGGAGCTTATTGACACAATCCTCATTAAGTTCCCTCCTAAGAACATCCCAACTTCTAGTATCTTACCCCCTTATACTCTATCATCTCACTCTTTCGCGGATCCCTTAATGTCCACCTTCCCTGAGTCCCAGACTTGTATGATTTATGCCCCTAATTTAGACCGGATTTATAAGCTTGATGTAGCTATAGGACTTGAGGATTGGGTAGAGGATTTACGATTCATGCCTAATTTGTGTGTTCATGTTTTTTGTGAAACATCTAGGCCCTTATCCTCTACATTAAGTGACATTAGACATGTATGTAACTCCTATGATTAGGCCCAAAGCTTTAATAAGTTCAAGAGACCACTTGCTTCTATTATAGTGATGTGCGTTCGTGGAAGCATCCTCCTTGGCTCTAATGGTTTGAACTTTTTTGAAGATTGTTTGAGTTTATTTGATAAGTTGCTTCGGGTTTTGATGGGGATTGGTATACGTAGCAACATGATGATAAGATGGAGTAGCTGATCATCCATGGATCTCCTTAACATCATCTGAGTGGGGCATAGATGAGGTATACTCAACGCCTAACCTGGTACGATCATTCTGACTTTTTTGTCTTCCCCTTTTTATTTTGTTTTATGTGTATTTGTTGGTGGTATGTTTTGTTTTGTGAATGTTTGTTAGCATTGTTTGGTTTTATGCTTGTTAGTGGTGTCATAGGTTTGCATATGCTTGTAAATTTGTATTTGGTTTGTGGTTGGATTGCTAATGTTCTTGCCTTTTGGCACCCTAGTTCCTATAATGAGCACATTGTGGAGTTTTAGTGTGAGGGTGGGGTGCCCATGAGTACATAGTTTTCGAAAATTTTCAAAAATTCAAAAAAAAATTGTTTTTCCTTTCGAATTTGCGTGCTTTCTTAGGTGATTGTGATCCCATGTGGCTAGTTCATTGAATTATATATAAATAGAGTTTGCATGATGAGATATCTAATTGAGCATGTAGATTCGATTTTTTATAATAATCCCATCCTGTATGTGTGATTTTGTTGTACCTTGCTCACTTTATCGTCAATGTTTAGGGTCTTGTTGTTAAGTTGGCATGTGAACTATTTATTTATAGAAATTGACTTTTGAGATCTTGAAAAATGCTAAAAAAAAAAGAAAAGAGAAATGGAAAAGGTCAAAAAAAAGTGAATTAAAACCTAGGCACCAATATTCATAACCAGTATCTTTATTTCATATCTTTAATTGACTTGAATATGTGCTATTTTACTTCATTACACATCTATGTAGGCAATGAGATAAGTATTTTGTACAATCTAATAAAACCCCTTTTTAGGGACAAATATTTGTAAGTCAAGTGGATTTTGGGGTGTGCGTGTCATTATTCTTGAAATAAAAAAGAAAAAAAAGGGAAAAAATGGAGGGAAGAAGGCAATTAGGCAAGGAAACGAGTTAGGATTTTCTTTTTCTTATTTTTCAATTCTTTTCAGTTAGTTTAGTTTGTTTTTCTCGAGGACAAGCAAAGTTTTGGTGTGGAGGTATTTGTTCGGCATGATGCATGTGAATTTTACACCTCATTCTACCTAGATTCAGCTCAAATAATTGGTGAATTAGGTTAATTATTTGTGTTTCTTGGTTTTGTAGGTAATAAAGAAAATTGTGCAAATGGAGAATAATTCGTGCAAAACATGCCAAAAGTTAAGCACTTTAACTCGTAAAACCTTGGAGGACAACCCAGGATAACCATGAAGTAAGGTAGGGTTAACAAGCACAAAAATTTTGGGAGAAAGAAGAAAGAACAACATTGTAGGAATTTGACATGGCCTGCCGGCTCCAGGTGGCACGGGCTGCCAATGTCAAGTAGCACGGGGTTCCTATGCCAAGTGGCACGGCCATGCCACATTCTGTTTTTGCTCTGTTTTGTGTGCAAAATTTCAAAAACTTGGCATGATGTGTCCGTGCCACCGCTTGTCCTGCCCTAGTTTTGTTGTTGGCTTTTAGAGATTTGGCATGACCTGCCCGTGCCACTCGGCACGACTATGCCAAGCTTGATATGTTGGGATCTATTTAAAGTCCCTTCCTCCATTTGTGCGAAAAAAATTTTAGGTTTTAGGAATAGGGTTTAACTAGGGCATAAGAGAGATTAGTGCAGATTTTTACTTTCATTTTTTGTAGCCACAATTAAGAGGAATGAAGTTTTGATACAAGTAGATGTCTTACTCTCTCTTTAATCTTCATTTTCATCAAAGTTCTTACTTTGTTGACTTTGATTTAATGGTTTAATGCCTAAATTTACATGCTTTTGTTTATTATTGGATTGAAATTAGT
>NCQV01050195.1:1528-12273 GCA_002740545.1 Lophocereus schottii
TAATAGATTATGTGTTATGAGGTGGATCTATAATAAATATTTTTATTGGATGATTAAAATTGAGTTTCATGGGTTGGAGAAGTGATGGAATGTGAGTTCTAAAATTGTGGAATTTTTGGTGATGTGATAGGCCAATTGAGAATACTCTTAGTGTTTACTTGTTGATTCCTGCATTTTTATTAGGGGTGGAAAAAACTGACACGACATGATTACCGATTCAAAATCGATGTGAAGTTAAGTGAGTTTGGGTATAAATTTTTGACCCGTTTAATTAAATGGGTTGATATGTTCAGCCCGTTTAATTAAATGAGTTAGGTTCAGGTTGAGATTCTAGACACAAAAAGTACATATTTAGCTGGTTTATATTAAATGAGTTAAATAAGCCAATTTATTTTTTCATTTTTTATTCATTTATTTATGTTTTATTAGATAATTAAGAATATAAAAATTTTTAGAAATTGTGAATTATGATGAATTTGGGGAATTTCAAAGAGTAATTATTTAATGTGATATATAAACTTAATTTTTAACACTGTAATTGCATATTAGTTGAAAATATTAAATGCGTAAATAGTTAACTTGACCTATTTTTCTTAAATGGGTTAAGTGAGTCAATCCGTTTAAAAATTAAATGGTGTCAGTTAAGATTTTTTAACTTATTTAATAAACGGGTTAGGTTCAGTTTGAGAAATTCTCAACCCATTTAAGTTCAATAGAAACACGAACTCGATCCGACATAGCCTATTACCCACCTCTAATTTTAATGATGGAGCTCATGGGCTATGTCATTTTGGTCGTGTGTTCAATATTTCACTACTTAATGTTATCATGGCGCCGAATGAATGGATGTGGGTTTTTTAGATTTTGGGTTTGTCTTGTTTTTAATCATGTCATTTTATTTCAATTAGAATTTACTGTGAACCTGTTTATTTCATTAAGACGGTGTAATGTTACGTTAAACTAGTTATTTATAACTTAATTTCATACTTTTTCCGTGTGAATCAACCCTCAAGTGCTACGACGAGAGTCATAGGCTTGCGATTTAAACTTTATCCTATTAAAAGTCATAGCAAATTTTGGTGTCGACACCAAGGATGATGACAATGAAATTAGTTTGTGAATCAAATCTTAATTTAGTCGATTGAGTCTTCTTATTTCTTTTTGGTTTTGATTTTGTGTTAAAGTTTATCCAATTTTTATTTTTCTGAAGTAAAAGGGCTAAAAAATTTGTATTCTCATTTCTATGTTTTGGGTTTGCATTCTAATTTTATTTTTGTTTAGTTTTGTTTTTGTTATTTGTCTATTTAATTTTTTCCAAAACAAAAATGCAAAATTGTTCAAGTCATATTAGAAATTTGAAAAAATTGAAATTTTCTAGATTTTATGTGTAATTTTGATTTTCTATCCTGATTTTTCTGTGCATATTCTATTTAGAGGCTATGAAAAATTTATGGAATTTTTCTGATGTTTTCAAAATTTTCTGCAATTGTTTTAGTGTGTTTAGTGTAGTTTTTATTTTTCTGTATTTTTATTTTTAATTTTTTAATTATTTAGTTAGTAAAAAAATTGAAAAAAAAATTGATGCATATTTTGTTTGAATTTTTAAAATTTTTGTGTTCATAATTCTGAGTTTTGAGTTTTTTTTTTAGGTTTTTTGTTTATTTTCTTTTTAGCTTTTGTTTTTCAATTTTTAGTTATGTTCTTTATTTGCTTATTAAAAAACCTAAAGAAATCATAATGGAAAAGAAAAGACAAAAAAAATGTGTGAGAGGTGTAGTGCATGGGTTTGCCGGGTAAGGAATCCAAGAACCCACAGATTCGTAAGAACTGAACATGAACCTAACTTAAAAGAAATTGTTGAAGGACCACATGAAAGACCTTTAAATGTAATTTTCTATCCTCTAAAGTCTAGTTTACCATCATATTTTTATTGCCTAATTTAGGACTTAATGTGACTTTTGAACTAAGATCTCATTACATTCAAATGCTCAGTAAATTCACTTATTTAGAGGATGCATATATGCTTTTGAGTGAGTTTGGAGAAGTATATTCCATATTGTATTTTTCTAATATATCTATTGGTGTGGTTAGAATGAAAGTAATTCCTTTTGTTTTAAAAAATTATGCTAAAAGATGGATGTATGGCTTGGCTGCTAACTCTATTTCCAACTAAGATGACTTTGTTAAGGTTTTTCTTGAGAAAATATTTTCCTGATGCTAAAATTGTAAAGCTAAGTAACAAATTAATCATGCTGCTCAAATGGAAATGGAATCATTTGGAAATATTTAAAGAGGTTTAAGAATTCATTGGCTCAGTGTGCCAACCATAGTTCGGAATAGTTGCATCTTCGCTACATTATTTACAAAGAACTTGGCCAATAAACTAGAATTGTATTAGAATCCATGCATCAGGGTGACTTTCCTTCTAAGAGTGCCACTACTGATTGGGTGTAGTGGAAGATCACTAGAGATGACAGTGTTTAGGTTCTAGGTTTGGTGTTGGGTTAGAATGCAAGCTCTTTTTGATGTTATTTGTCTTGAGTATAAAAGTGCATCCATAGAGAACATGTTGAAAGGGTTGTTCATTCAGCAACCTGATAGATGCTTAGAATGCACTTTATTTTAGGGTCATTTGGCTGCATTTTTAGGGAGAATTATGTACTTTATATTATAATCTATACTTCTTTTCTCGTTTTATGCTTGAATATGGTTCTTTTCTATGTTTTGCAGGTTCTTGGATCTTTTTGTCCTTACTTTGGCCCCAATTGAGTGTGTTTTGACTCCCCACAAGTGCCTTACCATGCCTATGGAGAAGAAAGATAGAGGCAACCACGGATCCTCTATGATGAAGGCCATACTCTGTGGTAAGCTTGAAACTGCTTGCCTCTTCGTCTTCCTTAATCTTGTGGTTGAGAACGACTGAGTTTATAGATAAATAGGGTTTTTTTTTCGGCTGTAAGAAAGATAGCACAGAAAACCAAAGCATCTAACTCTCACTTTTATCATTAGTTTTAGGATTTTTCAAATTTTCTATAGAGTAAAAGGGGGAATTGGAGTGGAACATTAACACTTGGAGACTTGGGGTTTGGAAAGCCGTTGAAGACTACCATATTTACTAAGTTTTTCTTCCCCTTCTATCTCTTCTTGAACTTTTGTTTAGATGTTGAATATTTTCACAAATATGTGTGAGTAGTTTTTTCTTAATTTAGGGACTTGTTAGCCAAAGTATTGATATTGCATCTCTAATTTTCATTATTTGTGCTTTATCCAATTAGTTTGATTGAATTCTATCTTGTGGATAAATTATTATGAGTAAGTTTTGGCTAGATTTGCTTACATACACTAGATAGTTGAGTGCAGTATTGAAAGGATAAACTCACTATTGGAATAACAAGTTAGAATTTAATTTAACAACTGCTTAAAAGAGAGTTGTTTGTTCAGAGGAAAATATTGGCAATAAAGAATCCCTAAGCAAGGCTAAACCAAGGGTATTTGAAAGAATGTTAATTGGGTTAGTTTAGAAAATTCAGTTTGTTTTGAAAGAAAAGATTGAATTCTTAGTTCGATTGCACTCATTTGAATCATCCAATCTAGATAAAGTGTGTATCTAAATCCAAGGATCCAACTCTTTAATAGGCGAAGTAATTTTCTAGATGTTTTTTAATTTGACTGAATTTTCAATAGTTAAAGAATGATAGTTGAGACAATCAATTAAAAATTTGGTCGCTTAGCCTTTTAAAATAGGTTAAAACTCGTTAGGTTACACTTGGCCTCTGTGGGATCGATATTAAAACTATACTGCAACCGTCTACGCTTGAGGTAGCAATCACAACCCTAACCTCGTGAGACTTATTTGGCGTCTTATTTCCATAGTCAAGCCTTAGGTTACACGTGAGTTCTTGTCCTTTATTCTTCTCTCTAGCAGTCTATTAGGCAAAAGCTAGTGAATATGGCCTATTAGGGACCCAGGAATGGGCCATTCTCCTCTTACTTTAACCCTGAGAGGAAAAATCACCCTAACATTTCATGAAGTAGTGGACCAAATGTAGTGGTTTCAAACTCCCAGCCTAGATTGTTTCTTGGAAATAGCTCCCAACCTATTGCCCATCGTTCTAGTTCTTATCAGAGACCACCTTATCAAGCTGTTCCTAATGCACCTAGAGCACCACTATTTATTGTGCAGACCCAACCGTCATCTATTTACACTAACATTAATAAGCTTGGGAGGAGAATTGACAATAATGTGGAGAGTATGATAAATTTAACATGGAGAAGATAAGGAAACTAATGCTTCATTGGTTCTCTTATTTAGCATCATCCACTAAGGAGTTTTTCCAGTCAGATAGAGGTGAACCCTAAGGGTCTTGCCTCGTCTTCTTCTTTTGGGCCTACCTCTAGTGAGAATGTGAGGAAAGCAAATGTAGTCACGTCCCTTAAATTGAGCTGAGAGATTATAATTAAGTGGGTGATTCTAAAGAAACATATAGATACCCTCATAGTATATTTCAAATCACCTTCTTTCCCCCTTTTCTCCACCACAGACTAGTTCATCCAGTACTTTATGGTACATTATTCATGGTCTTTCTAGTGATTCCCCTTCTAATCTATCTTTTAACTAAAAGGAGCCTAAGAAGAAGGGTTCTTCACATCCTAAAGATTCTTTTTCTCCTATGGTTCTTGAGATGGTTCATAAGACCATGCCTCCATTTGCCCTATAGACTAAAAAAGAAGGACCAGGTCCATATTGATAAAACAAGAGAGACTTTCTCTCAGGTTAAAATAAATATTTTCTTGGTAAATTCTATTCAGCAAGTAGCTCCTTAAGCCAGGTGTTTGGAGGATTTGTGTACTACTAAGAGAATCACTAGTGTTTCCAAGAAAACTTTCTTAGTCTGTAGCACTAGTTCTATCATCTTTCATCGAATTCTAGTCAAGTATAAGGAACTCAATTGCCCTACTATTTATATAGTCATAATGGGCCAACTCTTTCAGAAAGCATTGGTGGATTTAGTGTTAATGTTTTTACCCTTAATTGAGTTTGAGGGGCTAGGGTTAGGTAGCCTAAAACCTACCAAGATGATCACCCAATTAGCTAATAGATTGACCAAGTTACCCTAGGGTGTCGTAGAGGATGTATCGATTAAGGTGGGTCAATTTGTTTACCCAAAAGATTTTGTTGTGCTTAAGACTAAAAAGATGGCTAATGTTGCTAATCAGATCCTTGTTATTCTAGGCGTACTTTCTTAGCTACTTCAAATGCTCTCATTAACTATCGAACTAGAATGATGAGGTTGTCTTTTAGTAATATGATTTTAGAGTAAAAAATTTTTGATTAGAAAGACTGCGTGCTAGATTTCATGATATAAAGACTTTAACACTTAACTGTGGGGATGACTCTATTTATGATGAGCATGATGATAATATTTGTCGCTAAATATGAGTCATTTCTGATTGATGATGAGTTTGAATATGATGTGTTTGAATTTGATGACTAAACTTCTATTTCTAAATCTTTAATCGCTTCTCCTACCGAGTCTGATTCTCCTATTCTATCTCTTAACGTGAAACCTCTTCTTGATTCTCTTCAGTATTCATTTTTGGGAATCAATGAATCTTTACAAGTGATTGTTGTTTCTGACTTAAACCGGGACCAAAAGAAAAAATTGATTGTCTTAGTTAAAGAGAACAAGGAAGGCATAGGTTGGACTTCAAGGGATATTAACAACAGTAATCCCTTGATTATGCAGCATGGGATCCATTTGGAAAATAATGCTAAGTCTTATTGTGCTTGTCAAAGATGTTTGAACTCGACCTTACAGAAAGTAGTTAGGAAATAAGTCCTAAAATGGTTAGACCATAAGATTATCTACCACATCTCTAATATTGAATAAGTTAGTCATGTTCAAGTTGTTCAAAAAAAGATTGATATCACTGACTAGGAATAATAAGAATAAGCTAGTTCCCACTTGAGTCCAATCTAGGTGGTGTGTTTGCATTGACTATTAAAAATTGAATGCCACCACTTGGGAAGACTCCTTCTTCCTTTTCTTGACTAGATGTTAGAGAGGTTAGCTAGGCATTCATTCTATTGCTTTTTGGATGGATATTCTGACTATACCTAAATCTCTATTGCTTTTAAACATTACTAAAAGACTGCTTCCATTTACCTTTTTAGTACCTATGCCTTTAAGAGAATATCCTTTGGACTCTATAGTGACCCTGTTGCCTTTCAGAGGTGCTTGATTTTATTCTTTATATTTAGTTGAACATTATATGAAAATTTTCATAGATGACTTCTCTATGTTTGGGTCTTCCTTTGCTGACTATTTGTTTGATTTGAGTAAAACTCTCAAAAGATGGAAGGAGAAAAATCTAACTTTAAATTGGGAGAAATATCATTTCATATTGAAAAAGGAGTTAGTCTTAGGCCACGTTATTTTTAAAGATGGAATTGAGATTGATAAAGTTAAGATTGATTTGATTGTTAATATCTGCACTTACTATTTATATAAAAGTGGTGATGTCGTTTCTTAGACATAAGGATTTTTATTATTGTTTCATCAAAGATTTTAGTGGGATAGAAAAACCTTTGGCTAACCTTTTAGCTAAAGATGTGCCATTTCATTTCTTTTGAGTAGTGAAATATAGCATTTACTAAGTTGAAAGATGCCTTCACCTTTGCTCTCATTCTTCACCCTCCGATCTAGGGAGAACCCATTGAATTGATGTGTGACATGTCTAATTATGCAGTCGGGGTTCTCTTAGGAAAACATGTTGACAAGAGATGTCATCTTATCTATTACGCTATTCATAACCTGAATTGTGCCCAATTGAATTACACTGTGTCTCGAAAGAAAAATTTTCCTATAATATATGGTTTTGAAAAGTTTAGACCCTATCTAATTAGGTCTCATGTCATTATATATACTGATCATTTTGCCCTTTAGCAGCTTCTTTCCAAGAATCATGCTAAGCCTAGACTTATAAGACGAATTTTTTCTTTTGCAAGAATTTGACTGTGAGATAAGAAATAAGAAAGGTTATAAGAACATAGTAGTAGACCACTTGTCTAGGATTACTTGTAATAGAGAGTTCGAGTCCATATTTCTGAATACTTTTCTGATGAGTAGTTATTTCAAGTCCGCCCCAACCCTTGATATGCTAGTATTGTGAACTACTTGGTGTCTAATAGGGCTCCTCAGGATTAGGTAAAGAATGGCAAGGATTGATTCTTTTACCTCCTGAAATTCTTTATCTAGATGGCCCTTATTTGTTTAAGTGTTATTTTGGCCAAATCTTTAGAAACTGTATCCTAGATCGTAAGGTGACGAGCATCGTCCTTTTTTTCTGTCATGATCAAGCATGTGAGAGGGCATTTCAATTGGAAAAAGACAACATCCAAACTTCTTCAATGTGGTTGCTATTGCACACTCTATTTAGGGATGCTTTTGAGTATTACAAGAATTGCCCCAGGTGCCAACAACTGGGTAGGGTTAGCAAGATAGACATGACATCACTCAATGCCATTGTTGTGATGGAGATTTTTGACGCATGGGACTTTATAGAACCATTTCTGTCTTCCTTTAGTAATGAGTATGTCTTGTTGGTAGTGGACTGTGTTTTAAGCAGATAGATGCCATCCCTACTAAGACCAATGGTGCAAACGTAGCTATGAAATTCCTTAACGAGAGCATTTTTATTAGATTTGGCATACCCTGAGCTACATTAGTGATCAGGATACTCACTTTACTAATAGGTCTTTTGATGTTTTTTTTTAAGGAGGTACTTTATAGTACATAGACTTACATCCCCACATCACCCCCAAAACAGCGGCCTGGGGGAAGTGTCTAATAGGTAGATTAAGCAAATTCTTGAAAAGTCTGTAAGTAGAAATGAAAGGATTGGGTAGACAAGCTTGCAGATGCTTTATGAGTATATAGGATAAATTTTAAGATCTCTTTCGATATGTCATCTTAAAGAATTGTCTATGATAAGCACTATAATCTCCTAGTAGAGATTGAGAAAAGGCCTTGGTGGACTATCAATGTGCTTAATTATGATTTGACCAATGCCGGTGAGGAGAGAAGATTGCAACTAAGCGAGCTAGAGTAGATTAGAGCTAAGTTATATGAGAATGCTAGATCTTACAAAAATAGGACCAAATTGTCACATAATAAACACCTTATTAGGGAGGAATTTGCCCCAGGCATGGAAGTGCTCTTGTATTACTCTAGGCTCCATATTTTTCCAAGGAAATTGAGGTTCATGGACAGGTCCATATGTTGTTTCTCATATTTTTCCCTATCGTATAGTCAAAATACAGGATCCTAAGAGTGCTACGAATTTTAAGGTGAATGGCTACTCATTGAAGCAATTGTTGGAGCCACCATGCATAGAGGATATGAAATGTCTGATGCTATGCAAGCTGGTCTATGAAGCGTGATGTGCTATTGCATTAGTTCAGGTGCATTTAGCACCTGACCTAGTTTGGTGGAACATTCTTTTCTTCTCTTTTTCCTTCTTTTATTTCATCTTCTTTTTGTATATATTTGGTGCCTTTTTTTTCTTTTATATGTATTTTTCTTTTTTAGTTTCGAATTATTGTCATTTTTCTTTCTTTTTTGGATCTTCTTTTCATTTTGTATATATCTTTTTCTTTGTCATTTTGTGTTTCCTTTCATTTCCAAGGAGGACACTGTATGATTCTGGTATGGGGTTAGGGAAGCCATACTTTGAAAAAAGAAAAACACTGGAAAAAGGAATTTTTTTTTTAAACAAGACCAAAAAGATTTTTGTTTGCTTTTGAGGAATATGTGCTGTTCTGATTGACTATGTCTTCTTGCACCTTAGCTATTAGGTTCTATATAAGTAGGGTGTGCATGACAAAATATAGTCTAAGCTATGACATTTTGCCCCATTCCTAGCCTCCCTACATTTCTAAAGCAAGTTGTCCCGATTTTAATAGATGAACGTATAAGACTTTGAGCCTCAAAGGCTAATTCATCATATCTCAATATATGTATCTACCATGGTTATATCTCTAGAACTTACTCTAGTTCTCTTCAAGGTCATGTTTAGCATGTGTAGTATAGTAATATAATGGATGCATTTCTTGTTTTGCAAGCTATATTAGCCAAATTGCCTCCCTAAACTGATTGTTTTATCCCTTAAAAACCATTTGAGCCTTTAATAAATTTCATTTGTTGTGAACCCTTCCATTTAGCCCATTGCCAAAATGCATTTTCTGTCACACAAGTCAAGTGTAGTTGAGCAAAATTTCAATATTTGATGATGGATAGCCCTTGTGTGTTGATATAGTTGGTAGTTATTTTGGACCTTTTAGTGGGTCGAGGAGATGATATTGACTTATTAATGATATTTTCCCCTTTGGTTGTATAGATTGTTTCTAATTGTGACTTCTTAGATATTGATTTATGTGATGTTCCTCCATGTTAATCACCTATTTTGTTTCAAGAAAGCAAAAACAAAGAGCAAGGAAAATTTTTTTTTAAACAGAAGGTAAAAAAGAGAAAAAAAAATTTCCAAAATCATAAAAAATGATGTAAATAAGAGTTGATTGGCATGCTTACTATTAGGGCTAATAGAAAAACCCGTACTTGTCTAGAACCTACCAAAACTACCCCAATGGGTATGCGTATGGGCGGTGAAAATGGAAAAAATGAGTATAGGGCGGGTATTACTAAATGAGTGTGGGTATTGGTATGAGTATGGCTATAAGTCCTACCTGCCCCATACCCATTTTATCAATACCCATCCTGTACCCACCCTGTATCCGCCTTGTACCCGCCCCATATTAAATCCATATCGGTTTGTTTAAAGTTCTAATTTGTTACTTGTACTTAGGTATTTTGCTAGTTGCTCTGACTTATATAGTATTTAAGATTTCGGTGAGACATTTTATTAAAAATTGTAATTGTCAAGCACTAATTTATTGTTTTGATTGGCAAACTTTTAGTCGTATTCGATGTGATGTGTTATGTTGTTGGAAGCTTGGTAATAACGTGACATATTGGCTATTTGATGTCAAGTATAGGTACAAAATGAGTTTAATTCTTTTTTGTTTATATGTGCCCGAATAAAATTGTATACCCGCTATACTTAGTGGGTATGAGTATGGGTATAACTTTACAACATCCAATAGATATGGGCATGGGTATGGGGCGAGTTTAGCCGTACGCTCACCCATATCCATTTTTAAAATTAATACCCATATCTATACCCATATCCAGTTTTAAAATTAATACCCATCCCCATTCTGTGTATATAACATTTAAAAACCAAAAGGTTTTAATTTTTTTAAATTTTAAGGGTATATTTTTTGCAAACCCTCGTGCAATCATAGTCGTCCACTTGGCGAATCAAAGGGTTTAAAGGACTTGTTATATATACTAAATCTAAGCGTGATTCCAAAGAAAGTGAGTTAGGATTTTTTTCTTATTTTTCTTTTTCTTAGACTTTTGGTTTCATTTTACTCGAGAATGAGTAAAATTTAGGTATTGAAGTATTATTCAGCCTAAAATTCTAAACATCTCTATACCCTTTATTATCTAATATTTGCTTAAAATAATTATTAATTTAAAAATCTAATATGATTTTTATTCTATTTCACAAAAAATAAGGAAAGCAAAAAAATGTTAAATTTCGATAGAATCAGCCAAAACAAAAATAGAGGCTTCAGCCCCATATCTTTACAGCCCAAAAGGAGCGATATGTCTCCGTTTTCC
>NCQV01050201.1:0-15759 GCA_002740545.1 Lophocereus schottii
GGTTAAAAACCAATTCCATAAAACTGTGAAGGTGGTTAGAAGCGATAACGACACAGAATTTACTTCGGGGCCAATGCAAGCCTTTTATTATGAAAATGGCATTTTACGTGAAAGCTCTTGTGTGGACATGCCCCAACAAAATGGTCGGGTCGAGTGGAAGCATCGCCACATCCTAAATGTGGCACATGCCTTGCGATTCCAGGCAAACCTTCCTACATAATATTGGGGGGAATGTGTTCTCACGGCTGCCTATTTAATAAATAGGACCCCAACCAAACTTCTAAAAGGCAAAACTCCTTACGAGATCAACTATAAAACCCAGAGTGTTCGGGGTTCTATGTTACGCACGCAACAAACTTAGGTCAAGAAGTAGAAGGTGTATATTCATTGGGTACCCCTTTGGACAAAAGGGTTGGAAGGTTCAAGACTTAGACACACAGGAGGTCTTTGTGAGTCGGGATGTGATATTTTGTGAAAATGAATATCCCTTCCCTTCGACTTCTGCAGCAAATAGCAACCAGACGCAAATGGGACAGCCCACGACCGTGGTAACTGATTGTGGGCCTCCAAGCCTTGAAGAGAATACTGGTGGCCTGAATGCCCAGCCCATCAGAAGGGAAGCTGATGAGTTGGGACCTTTCCAGCACGACATCAGGGAGCCTGCAAGCGATACTGGGCCTGAGCGCGAATTGGAGTCAGTCCAGCACGGTGTAGCAGGCCGTGAAGACAGGGGGAGATCTGAACCGGTCATTCCTCACGATCTGGGCATAGCCCCAGTAGCGGGAGTCCAACAAACAGGCCCAGGATGCGGCCTATCGCACTTGGACATGCCCCCCGAAGTGGGCCTTGAAAGACAGCAATTAGACAGAGCCCATTCGAGTGACTGCCTGGCTTCAGATCATAGCCCATTGCCAGCTACTACCCACGATGACCGCCTTGGCCCGCGACCATCAACCCAGCCTTCTGATCCGACTTAGATGCGGATAACACGGCACCGCAAACTGCTTGCTCATCTAGATGATTATGTGTGTTACAATGCGTTGACCACAGAGAAGCCTTTGCTTGCTCATCTTCTTCAAAAAGATGGCTCAGGTACTTCTTATCCCATAGAAAATTATGTCACATCTGCTAACTTTTCTGTTTCGCATCAGCTTTTCTTAAGGGCTATTACTAAGGTGACAGAACCTAAACATTACTATGAAGCTGTGAAAGATCCGAGGTGGAGAAATTCTATGAAGGCAGAAATACAGGCATTAGAAAAGAAAGAAACATGGAGTCTACAAGATCTACCCCGTAACAAGAAACCCATTAGCCACAAGTGGGGATACTGAGTCAAGTATAAGTCTGATGGTACTATTGAATGCTTCATAGCACGTTTAGTTATTCGTGGCGATCACCAAGTAGAGGGCTTTGACTATAACGAGAAATTCATTCCAGTGGCCAAGATGACTAGCGTTCATTGCTTTCTCACTATTGCGATTAACAAGGGGGTACTTCACCAGCTTAATGTGAACAACGCTTTTCTTCATGGTTATCTTAATGAAGAAGTTTACATGACTCTACCTCCTGGGTTCACCTGCAGTGCTCCTAATAAGGTTTGCAAGCTTTGCAAATCTCTCTATGGGCTACGTCAGGCTCCTCGATAGTGGTTCGCCAAATTGTCTTCCAAACCTCATGCGTATGGATTCACCCATTCCTATGCTGATTACTCACTCTTCACCTATCGCAAGGGGGATGTGTTTATGGCTCTTCTTGTCTATGTGGATGGTATTGTTTTAGCTGGTAATGATACACATGCCTGCAATGCTTGTAAGGCATATCTTCATGATTGTTTCAGTATTAAGGATCTTGGGGCTTTGAAATATTTTCTTGGTATTGAAATAGCTTGCGGCCCTCAGGGTCTCTTTCACAGCCAGCGCAGGCATGTACTTGAAGTCGTAGATGAATGTGGACTCTTAGAGGCAAAACCCAGTGATTTCCCGATGGAAGAAAATCATAAGCTCGCTTTGGCCGTAGGTACTTCTTTGTTGATGCTGAGCGCTATCGTCGCCTTGTGGGACGCCTTATTTACCTGACTATCACTCGACCAGATCTTTGTTATGTCGTTCATATCCTCTCCCAATTGATGCAGTAACCACGAGAGGAACATATGATTGCCGCCTGTCGTGTCCTTCGTTATATAAAAGGAACCTGTGACTATGGGATTTTGCTTCCCAAGTGCAATGATCTCACGCTCTCAGCATATTGTGCTTCAGATTGGGGAGCCTGTCCACTCACTTGATGCTCACTGACTGGTTACCTGGTAACCCTTGGCATGTCCTCTGTGTCCTGGAAAACCAAGAAGCAGCTCACCGTCTCATGGTCATCTGCTGAAGCAGAATATCGAGCCATGGCGACTGTTACTAGTGAGTTAATATGGTTGAAATCCCTCTTGGCCTCCTTCGATATGTTTCATAAGCAACCTATGCGTCTTTATTGTGACAGCCAGGCAGTCTTTCACATTGCTCGGAATCCCATCTTCCACGAACGTACCAAGCACATTAAAATCGATACCACTCCAGTGACCTTGATTTTTACTACATACCTTCTACATCACAACCTGCTGACATATTCACTAAGGCGCTTGGCAAATGTCAGTTTTAGTACCTACACAGCAAGTTAGGCATGACTAACCTGCATGCTCCAACTTGAGGGGGAGTGTTAAGAAATGACAATATTTTGTGATATATACTTGCAATATTTATTCCTATTTCTGTATTTTTAGCTTCCTAAGTCAAGCCGTATTAGAACACTTATAATATATGTTCAATAGGTTAGGTTAAGGAGTCGCGCTCATGTTTTTGGGTATATAAGGCAGCCGTGTAACTCAAAGAGGGGAGAGAGATTTATGAGCAATAAACCAAAGCTATTCTTTTCCTTCAAACTATAAACCTTGTTAAGTTTATCAAGAAGCTAATGGGAATGGAAATTCTATCCCAAATGTACTCGCAGAATTGGACCTAAACCTGAAAGCGGCAGAAGTTACAGATCTGGGACTTCCGAAAATAGGCCACGAGATAATGCTAGCCCAAGTGAAGTTGAGAAAGAAAATCTCCCTCTGGCTGTTAGTGATATCGCTACATGGGGACAACGAAGACTGTCAACTCAGGTCCAAGGTCATAGCCTATTAAGCCCAGGAAGAGCTCAGTTTCACTCCTCCTAGATGCAAATGGAAAGTCGTACTCCAAGGCCCGTTCCCATAGAACACAGGTCAGTTGACGCATCACAAGACATTAGTCCTTCGATCCCACCTTGCCCCCATATGTCCCGAAACGATCGGATTTCACTAGCACCATTGACAAGCCCAAACCCCAAACTAAGCTAAGCCAATTAACTTGAGAACAAGAAAACCTATTATGTCCGCTAGTCACGTGCAAAATACTTCCTTGAATGTATTTTGCATAGGATGGGGAACTTAGCATCCCATCCTGTTATGGGAAGGCCTCCTGATTAATTACAGAGCGACCTTTCTTTTACTATAGAAAATGGGATGGAAGTGGACCCACATCATCCAAAGGCACGCGAAGATGTGGATGCATCACTATGTGATGCCAATCAAGCATAGTTCGTCATGAATTACAATATGAATAAGAATGCCTAACCTTCTAGGTTCATGACTGGAAATACTGTCCGTTTGATTGTTTGGAATGTATAAGGTGCGGGTAGTGGAGAATTTCTCAACAATATTAGGGATATGATGGCTAGTTATAAACCTTTTATCCTTGTATTAGTGGAAACCTAACCACTCGAGACAAGGGCAGAAGAGATATGCTGTAAAATTAGATTCTAATCATGTTTTTGTAAGGAGGCTCACGACTTTCAAGGGAGCATATGGATCCTTTGGAACACACAAGAGTTACATCTCGCCCTCGTTCGAGCTCAAATACAGTTTGTCACCATGACAGTTCACCGGCAATTTATGAGAGATTGGGCATTCACAGCTATCTACGTAAGCTCGACACCTTAACAACGAGAGGACTTGTGGCGCGAACTTGAGCGATATGCAGGAAGTGTACTCAAGATATGGCTTTTTGTGGGCGACTTTAATGAGCCAAGGAACTTGTCTGAAATGGACCATGGAGGCGAAGAAACATTAAGGCAGTGTACTAGATTCAACAACTTTATTGAGAATAATGGGTTGATTGATTTCGGGTACCTTGGCCCAAAATTTTCACGGCCTAGGGGAAAAACTTAGAGCACTCGGAGAAGTGCATG
Organism: Lophocereus schottii; assembly: GCA_002740545.1. Classification (NCBI taxonomy): domain Eukaryota; kingdom Viridiplantae; phylum Streptophyta; class Magnoliopsida; order Caryophyllales; family Cactaceae; genus Lophocereus; species Lophocereus schottii. Next base: position 4,255 of record NCQV01050201.1, read on the forward strand.
ACTTGATAGGGGATTGTGCAATTTGGAATGGGGTTCAAGGTTCCCGAAAGCAGCAATTAGACATATCTCTTACAGCCACTCGGATCACCATCCATTATTTGTGAGCATAAAGGGCATTGCGGTTATACCCTAGAAACCCAAGTCGTTCAAATTCTATATAACAAGGACAACCCATAAAGACTTCCTAGACTTTATAGGAAGTCACTGGCTTCAGGAGCTACTGTTAGGATAAGCCCTCTCTCATCTAGCAACCGAGTTACAAACTTAGAACCAGGAAGTATTTGGAAACTTATTCAAAAGGAAAGAAAGGCTTGGGCTAGACTAGAAGAAGTTCAGAGCAAGAGAGGCAACAAATATATGCTTAAAATTAGAGATCAAGTTAAGATAAGAACTCAGTGAAATACTATGGCAGATTAAATTACTTTAGTTTCAAAAATCTAAGGTGGAAGCCATATGAGATGGAGGCTATAACATTAGGTACTATCACCTGAATACTATCATCAGAAGGAAAACCAATGGGATTGAAGCTTTACAAATTGATTCTAGCGCATGAGTCACAGACAAAGAGGTGGTCAGGCACTATGTCATGAGTTTCTTTGCCAATTTATTCTCTGATTCTTCGTATACACCATGGCGTAGCGCCCTCCTGAGGGGCCACTTTCCCAAATTAAGTGAGGAACACATTCATACCCTATCCTTACCACACACAACCAAGGAGATTTATGACGCTTTCTACTCTATGGGACTATATAAAGCACCCAACCCTGATGGTTTTTAAGCGTATTTCTCCCAAAGGCAATGTGCGATGGTTGGTGAGAAATTTTGTGAACTCGTGCTCGATGTTCTCCAAGGTGCACCTATGTTGAATGGTTTGAACGAGGCTTTCATTACCTTAATTCCAAAGACAGTGGATCCCCATCTAGTCACACAAGTTAGACCCATTGGCCTCTGCAATGCCTCCTATAAGGCAATCACGATGGTAATTGTTTAGAGACTAAAAATGGTTATGCCGGATATGATATCTCCCACTCTAACAAGCTTTGTTCCGGGAAGTCAAATAAGTGACAATGTGGTGGTTTTGCAAGAAGTGCTTCATTCTATGAGAAGAAGGAGGGGTAATGTGGGTATTTATGGCTGCTAAAATTGATCTCAAAAAGGCGTACAATTATCTCAAATAGGGATTTATTGTGAATCTCTAATTAAAATGCAGCTACCCACGGAGTTTGCCAATGTGATAATGACTTGTGGTACTACAGGTGTTATGGCCATCTTGTGGAATGGAGAATCTTTTGAGAAATTCTTTCCATCTCGAGGTATCCACTAGGGGGATCCCCTATCCCTATACTTATTCGTGATATGTATGAAGTGCCTCTCGTACCTAATAGACAAAGCCATTTCCAAAAAGCAATGGAAACTAGTGCTGATATGTAGAAATGGACCGAAACTCTCAAGTCTATTATTTCGCAGATGATTTGATCCTCTTTTCGGACGTAACACTAGATCAAGCAATGGTCACCAAAAGATATCTACACTGGTTTTGTGAGGCCTCAAGAAAGAAAGTCAACCAAAATAAGTCAAAGATCTTTTTCTCTACAAATATCGACTAAAGTATGATGGAGAGTGTTTGTGAGTCGTTAGGTATGGAAGCCACAGGAGATCTCGACCTTTATCTTGGGGTTCCCACAATTAATGGTGAATCACCAAAGCTCGATTCCAATATGTTGTAGAAAGAATTGACAAGAAACTAGCGGGCTGGAAAACAAGATGCCTTTCTCTTACGGGATGATCCACCTTGATCTAATCCACCATCACATCGATCCAGGCCTATACTATGCAAACCATGAGGCTCCCATGATTAATTTGTGACGACATCGATAAAATTATTAGACGTTCCTATAGGGTGGAACGGCTTCGAAAAGATGCCCGCATTTGGTTAAATGGGATGTCGCCACAAGTCCAAAGTAGTTAGGTGGGCTGAGCTTACAATCTATGCATGAGCTAAATGCGGCTTCTCTAACTAAATTAGGATGGCGGGTCATTAACGAGCATGGCTCTTTATGGGCTAGGGTCTTTATGAACAAGTATTGCAAAGGGTGTTATCAGTTAGAGGCTATACAACCGGTTACAGGAGCTTCGAGTATTTGGAAGGGCATTATAAATAATGTGAATATTATATTCACGAGGGAACTTGATGGGCAGTTGCAAATGGGCACACTACTCAAGTCTGACTACATCACTAGGGAGGAGAGGTTTCATTACGGGATTGCACCACTGGTCCGATCCCACCCCATAATCAGATGCTATTGGTGAAGGATTATTGGGATGAGCATTGTGGCTGGCTATGTGAAAAATTTACAGATCTTTTACCAAAGAACGTTTTGAAATCCATTGCTTCATTCAAACTTGCCCCGGATGATAGTGCTGTTGATAGGGTCTTTCGGAAAGGCTAATCTGCCGGTCACTTCACCATCATGTCAGACTTGAGAATTATTAGGGGAGAGGAGCAAGCCCAATATGACCCAATTTGGAAGGAAGTATGGAAATTACAAGCCCTAGCAAGAATTAAAATGTTTCTCTGGTTGGTTATACATGATAAGATCATGCACAACGTCAATAGAACTAGAAGGGGATTCACTAATAATCCCTGGTGTGGAGCATATGAAATGACACTTGAAGATTCTAACCACATTTTGAGAACATGCACTGAGACCTATCCCATTTGGAATGCGGTGAGAGCGAGGGGACTTGGCAACAAAGGGTATGACGCGCCTGTCAATAAGTGGATCCAATCCAATATTAGGGACACTGAAGATCAGGATCGGCCATCCAAATTTGGAATAACCTTATGGCATATTTGGAAGTGGCATAATGGATGCTCTTTCGATCGCACGATAGAAATACCTCTAGACAAAGTAAGCTTCTTAGAGAGTCGGTCCAAGGAGATACTTAGTGCCCTTCGATCAGAGGACTTGAGCTAAAAGGCGGGAAATCAGCATCTAATTAAAAGACTAGTGAAGTGGACTACACCATCAGATGGATGGATTCTTCTAAATTCAAAAAGAGCGGCTAAAAGCAACCCAGGACAGGTAAGTGGTGATGGGGTTTTCTGAGGTTCCGGGGGAAGAATGGCTAGGGGGTTATGCCAAGGCCATGGGAATTTGCTCGATTGTGAGGGCGAAATTGAAAGCCTTATTTCATAGGCTACGACTTGCTAGGTGTTAGACAAATTAGAACTGACTTGGATAAGGAAATAACTGTCGAGAATAGTCCACGTATATAGTGATGAGTGGCGGCTGCCAGAGTCGCCTTAGGAGTGCCCACGTCCTAAACCCGGTGCCCAACAATGATGGTAGACAGTCGTGAGGGAAGGGGAAGAGAGTCCGAGAGATTTTTGTCTTATGTGTGTATCTCTGTGGTTGACCCCCAGAGCCTCCTTTTATAGGTTATGGGGGCAGTTAGGGTTGTTGCCATAGGCAACACTAATTGGCCATCAGACCTAACTAAATAGGCCCTGTTAATAGCTCCCACTCGGCCACGAAAGCCGCAAACACATGGTCTCCATGAATCATAACTTCTCACGCTTCATATTAGGCATAGGACGTGCGACCGAAAGATAACAAGTAGTGCTATATTAAGTTACCATCTGATTAACATAACACTTTCATGAAGTACGATACCCCAAGTCATCCTAGACATCACTAATGGTATTTCCAATCCCTTGTGCCATGATATATCATACGATTATATACTCAATATAATTGCCCGGGCCAATATTGGTGATGACGGATAGACTTTTCCTTAAACACTCATGATATTGCATCTTAGCTTAATTACTTTCCTAACATATTTTCATTGAATCCTGTACATCGTGATTCTTGAGAAACATATTAAAGTAGCAACATCAAGCCTTGACTTCGTACCATAGCTTTAAGTCAAAAGGTCATCGTCTATAGGGTCACACAATGACAAGAGATAGGGAGGTCAATTGTCACTCCGTATATGATTGTCTTTTAAGCACACACAGCATGAGATGTGTGTTATGACATAGCTCCCACTTACGTGGGATAGTCACTCTATATGCCATGCGAATCATCAGTCTAGATTTTTATCAAAAAATCGAACCTGAGCTACTAGATTAGCATACTAAATGCTAATCTTGATACTCAAGATTCGGCTTTTAAGCCTTCAATATGAAATCATATCTTATACTCGACTCCCTCGAGTCTCATCTTAGACTTATGAAGGAGACTATTTCTCATTCATACACTTCCAGTATGAGTAATCAATATTTGCACCCCTAGTGCTAGTATGATTCAGTCTCATCCTGTCTGTTACTCAACCATCAGGGCGATTGCCTGTATGACTAAACCAATCAGAAGCCTGTGATATTTCAACATGTCTAAGAAATAAATCACAAAGTATTTAGAAAAAGAGCTTTCAATCTTTACTTCATAAATGCTCACTATAAGAAGAACGTATCTGTCATACATAACAAGATTCTATCCAAAAACTAAACTCTGCGAAGCCCTAGACTCAACGAATGTGCTTTGAAAGCATCTCTAGGAATCGGCTTTGTTAATGGATCAGCGATCATTTTGTTAGTGGGTACGTACTTGATGGCAACCTCCTTTGTCTTTATGGCGTCTCGCACGAAGTGATAACGCCTCTTGATGTGCTTGGTCTTTCGATGGAACTTCGAATCTTTAGTGAACTGGATGGCGACTATGTTGTCGNNNNACTTCTCTACAGGATCATCAATTCTAGGAGTGAGGTTAAGATTCTAGAGGAAACTCCTAAGCCACATTGCCTCTTGCGTGGCTAGGCTATATGCGACATACTCTACCTCCATGGTCGACAGAGTTATGCAGTCTTGCTTCTTACTGCACCACGATATGGCTCCCCCACCAAGGTGAACACATATCCTGAGGTTGATCTGAACTCATCCGAGTCACGACCCTAATCGGCATCTGAATATCCTCTCAACTTAAGGTCCCCCCCTTGATAGCATAGGACCAAGTCGCTTGTACCATGAAGGTAGCACATGATTCTTTTGACGGCTTACCAATAAGCTTATCCTGGGTTGCTTTGGTAACGACTTACCAAACCAACCACGAAGCAAATGTCCAACCGTGCACATAACATGGCGTACATTAAGCTTCCTATGGCACTAGCGTAGGGGACATTGCTCATGGCCTCCTTTTCTTTATCTGTTTTTGGGCAATGGTCGAGGTTCAAGGTTAAACCCTTCTCAACTGGAGTGTCTATGGGTTTGGAATAATGCATGTGGAATCGTTCTAAGACTTTCTTGATATATGCCTCCTGGCTCATACCTAATAGTTTCTTAGGATGATTCCTTATTATTTCCACGCCTAGGACATACCTGACTTCACCCATATCCTTTTTCTCAAAGACGGAGGACAACTACTTCTTAGTGGCTTCGATCATCTCCAAATTATTCCCAACCAATAGTATGTCATCAACATATAGGGTAAGGAACATAATCCCCCCGGTTGATCTTTTGACATGCACACAGTGATTCTCCGAAACCATAGATAAGTCAAACGAAGTTATACCTTCATGGAATCTTAATTACCAAGATCTAAAAGACTGCTTAAGACCGTATATAGACCTTTTAAGACGACACAGCTTGTCCTCTTGTCCTTTTGACACAAAACCAATGAGTTGATCCATATACATCTCTTCCTCAAGGCTACTATTAAGGAAAGCAGTCTGTACGTCCATTTGAAATAACTCTAACTCCAAATGCGCAACCATGGTTAGGAGTATGCGAATAGAGGTAAATCTCACCACAGGAGAAAATGTCTCTTCATAGTCTACACTCTCAATTTGTGTAAACCCTTTCGCAACTAAACGGGCTATGTACTTATCGCTCGAACCATCTGCCCAATATTTTATCTTGAAAACCCACTTGTTTCCAATAGACTTACGCTGGGATGAAAGATCAACAAGTTTCCAAACCTTATTTCTTGCCATCGAGTCCATCTCATCCCTCATGGCATCCATCCACTCTTTGTGGCTTGGTGAGTCAATTGTCTCTTGATAAGAGATAGGCTCCTCAACTTTCAAGACAGTGCATAGGAATATTTTCTCTTCGATTTGGAAATATCACTGAGGAATTCTTTCACGCTCCCTCCTTCGGAGTTTGGGGCCTTCATTGTTTATCTACCTGGGTGAGGCATCCTTCCCCTTTTCTCTAAGAGGTGTGGAATCCTGAGCATATGGAGAGTTGCTCCCACTATCCTTCTGGGGCGTGGGATCCCGAACATGTGAACTGATAGCATGTTTGAGAACTGGAGATTGAGGATGGACCTCATTTGCAGGTTGACTTTTCTCATGTATAGGAGATCGAAGATGAATCTCATTCTCTTGGGCAGACAAGTCTCCCCCATTCCCTTCGAATAGGGGAGGCATACCATCTTCGGTGACTTGGTTAGAATCTAAATTCTCCCCCTCACCGAATAATGGTTAGATGTTTTGTTGTAACTCAAACAGTTCGACATCCTTCTTGACTTCATCAATGATCGAGAACTCATCCTCGAGAAAATCGACATTGCGGGAATCTATTTTTGTTATGCTATCATTTTGGTGTTCCCCGTGCATCACATATCCTTTAAATTGTGCAGGATACCTAATGAGCACCACGACTAAGTTTTCCATATTTGTGGGTTAGGTTATGCACATAGCCGGTCGAACTCCATGGGTGTAAATGATCCAAGGATGGCTCCTTACCAAACCATAACTCATATGGTGTGGCAGGTACTCTCTTGCTCAGCATACAATTAAGGATATAGGTAGCTATAAGCAGCGTATCCCCCCAAAAACTGATTGGAAGGTTAGCATGTGCCATCATTGACCTGACCATGTCAAGCAATGTACGATTCCTGCATTCTGCAACACCATTCTATTGTTGAGTGCGTGAAATCATTAGCTGTCTTTGTATACCTTTTTTCGTACAGAACTCCTTGAACATATCAGAGAGGTATTTACGACCTCGATCAGTTTGAAGCATCTTAACCTTACGTTCCAATTGAGTCTCTACTTTCGCTACAAAACGTTTGAACACATCGAGTGCCTCGTAGCGATTAGATAGTAGGTATACATACCCATATCGTAAATAATTATCTATGAGAGTAATAAAATAGATAGCCCCATATCGTACTTTAACGTTCATAGGTCCGTATATGTCTAAGTGGATTAATTCTAAGGGGCTAGATGCTCCCAAGGCCTTACCAAAAAGCTTCATTGTTGCCTTTCCAGCTAAACATAACTCACACCTAGGTAACTTAACCCTAGTGAGTCAATCTAGAAGACCTTCTTTAGCTAGTCTATTTATCCTATCTTGGCCCACATGGCCAAGTCTAGCATGCCACTTAACAGATTCAGAATTGAAGTCAAAGTATGAAATATACGTAGAGGATATATTATTATAGTCATCATCCAAATCCAAAACAATGAAATCTCCTTTCAAAGTTGTTTGGCCAAACAAATTTCCATTGTAGAACAAATATAAACCGTCTGGACGATAACCAAAAGTAAAACCTAATCTTACTAAAGAAACTTAAGAAACTAAGGAGCATCGCACCCCATGTGCATAGAGGGCGTCATGAAGAAGCAGCTTATTTCCTCCACGGACATCTTCTTCGCTGCCGTTCCCCAGTATAACAGTTCGTGAACCCACCGGGTAGCGATGGAACTCCACGAATCCAGCCCTATCCTGAACTATGTGCTTTGTTGCCCTCGTGTCTATAATCCGTTGAGGAAGAGAGTTAGCAACGAATGCATGGGAACAAACATATAATTCAGGAGTTTTAGTGGAAGAAGGTACCTTGGCTGACTCAGGATGATCCCGAGCGAAGTGGCCCTTCTTTCCACAATTATAGCACTTCACATGTGCCATAGCCATGAAATTGGAGCACTTAGCTCCGTCACTTTTCCCCTCGACAACCATCTTCAACGGTGGTTCTATATGACCAGCGTACCTCGAAGAAAACCTGAGTGATGAAAAACTACTGCCGACCAAAAAAAAAAATTGCCCACGAGCTTCGATCTACGCTAGTCCGATGAGGGTCATCACCACCCCCCTTGTAGATCGGCTAAAATCGAGTCTGGGGAAGATGCCCACGCGCCAGACGCGCCACTAATGTGGTGGCGCATGGTCTCACGCGCTTCCTGGAATAGTGTTTTCCGGCTCCGTTTCCTCAAGGTTGCGTAGATCGGCGATGATGAAGGGCTTTAGGAGGAAGAAGATTGTGAAACGACCTTCGTCGGTGGCGCGTGACGGTCATACGCCACCCCTCCGTGGTGCTTGTCTGATGGGTATGGTTCGGTTCCCTTATGCCTGTGCTCTAACACCTTCTTTTTCTTTTTAAAATTGAGCCGAGGGCAGGATTCAGGCATAAAAGGATTAGGGTTTTTGGGTTTGGGTCTGGTATTTTTTTTTGAATTAAACATTCAATGAATCAGAACATATCATGAATTCTTGGTTTTCAAATCTAGGTTTTTAACAAAAACAGCCGCATACATGCATTCATGAATTCATGAATTCGACTCATCATAATTGCACTTAGAATCACGATTTGGATGCATAATAATGATTATCTACTAACTATCATACTTTGTCACATATTAATCTGGGCAAGGTTAGCATATAAACCCATCAAATCGCATAAAGGATCATGCTTTCACGTTTTAACAGCATGATAGTATAGGCATTCTTGAACAGCATGATAGCATAATAACTAATCACATTTTTGCAAGCCAGTCTCAGATTAACACATAATCGAATAACCAAAATATGCTTGTAGGGCATAACCATATTAAGCAATCTGGAATTTAATTTATGTTTAGAATAAACTAAAGCATGTTCATGAGAACTAATCTAGGCAGGACAGATTAACAAATAATTAGTGTTGTGGCTAAATGTTTAATCTTTAGCCAATTTAAGACATTAGAATCACAGAAGCATACTTTTGATTGCATAATCACAAAAATTAAGTAACTGATCATATAGTCATGTTCTCAGAACCTAAGCATGCTTATTACTCAAATCTTAAACGCATTAAACGCGACTAATCCGATTAGTTTGGCTCTGATACCACTATTAGACAAATTAGGACTGACCTAGATACGGAAATAACTATCGAGAATAGTCCACGTATGTAGTGATGAGTGGCGGCTGCCAGAGTTGCCTTAGAAGTGCCCACGTCCTAAACCCGATGCCCAGCAATGATAGTAGACAGCCGTGAGGGGAGGGGAAGAGAGTCTGAGGGATTTTTGTCTTATGTGTGTATCTCTGTGGCTAACCCCCAAAGCCTCCTTTTATAGGTTATAGGGGCAGTTAGGGTTGTTGTCCTAGGCAACACTAAGTGGCTATCGAGCCTAACTAAATAGGCCCGGTTAACACTAGGGATAGAGGTTTTAACAAAGCTGGGTACAGGTTGACTCCCAGGTAACCGTGTGCATGCTCAAGGATTCTATTAAGTCATCGCCAGAACATCATAATCTGATCATGCAGTGCAAAAGACTTATCCAACAAACAAGGTGGGATGTCCGGTTATCACATTGCTGTCGGGGAGCCAATAAAGTAGCGAACAAATTGGCTAATATAAGGGTCTAACTAGATACTCTGTTTGTTTATTGTCAAGACCCACCCCAGGAGTTAAATGAGGTGCTATTTGGAGGGGTTTCCTGGCCCGGTATGTTCTAAACCTAATAATACTTCATGGGGTCTTTGACCCCTCTTCCGCACCCAAAAAAGAAAAGAGCTATTTTTGATTGCATTACTTGGTACTAATGATTTGCACTCTATAACCAACGGTTTTAGTAAATAGTAGGTAGTTGCGACGTTCTATGATTTCGATATAATTTATGTATCAACTTCAAAATATGAAGAATCGCAAAGCACAAACATAGTAGTAGACTACCATAGTGCTTTTCTCTTAAGAGTAAAAAAGTAGGTTATATTATTATTGCATATCAAGTACCGCTAGTGTAGAAATGCGAAACCAAAGTAAATACGAGATGGAGCGTCTATAAAATAGAATAAGATAGTATATATCATATGATTTCTTTTTTTTGACATGCATAAATGGACATCCCTATTTTAAATGTCTGAATCCGCCACTATTCTGCCCCACTAATTCATTTGCAATAAGCGGAATTCAACTTCACAGTTATGGGCTTTGGCAAAACAACATCCACACCCATTGGAAAGTGGAATTCGATTTTCAATTTTTCATTTCTTTTACCTTGAAGAAGTGATTAACTTTTAGAGACTAAAACCACTACTTCAGAAACTCAATGTTGCTGCTTTTGAAGATACTCAAAATAGTGCACTTAGTGGCGACTTACTATGATAAAATTGGATTTTGAGTCAAATCTTTTTCAGAGGCACTTATCATATATAAAAGAAATTTTCCACCACCACCTACTGTGGAAAACAATTCAATTATTACTTTTTTACAGTGGCGGGCTTTGATTAATATTTTTTTGTTTGGCTGAATAAAATGGGAACTTTGATTAAAAATTTTAACATATGAAGCAAATCTCAATATTCACAAGAGTCAAGTCATATGCTGAACAACCATATCCCCTTCTGAACTGATTTTCGGTCAGGTTTGGTGCTTGGGCATTATAAAGTCGGTAACGAGTAAGACATAATTACTTATTCTTGTTTTTAATCATGTGTTTAACTAGAGTCAAATTATTATTGGCGTATAATAGTAGATCTCTCCTGTTTATGTTCGGTAATCTCACATGTACCTGAGGATATGCGTATCATGTGACCCGAAAAGCTGGTGCAAACCTTAAAAAATATGGGTGGTGGATAAATGGTTGGACAAATTAGATGGACCTGGATGATGCTCTACACGATCCATCAAATGCTTAACTATCCATCCATTTTCACTTGTTTTGTATTTATTTTTTAAAAAAGGTTGTTAAATATTTAACAATTTCTGGATAATTATATATGAATCTTACAATTCTTATCAATTGTCCCCAAAAAAAGTTTTAACCACTTGTTTATCACCCAATCCATTTGATTTTACCTACGGGTAATTGACGGATGGATGGATATGGATGAAATATTTTAAAGATGATTGATGGATTTGATGGAAAAGGTAAAAGTGTATTATGTATGCAGGTGATGCTTCGACTCAAATATGATATATTACTAATCCTACTCTTACAATTTTTCTCTATTTATAAGACTTAAACTGGAGATTTTTTAAGAAACGAGCTATTTTGTTGAGTTATGGTTGTAAAGTTATATGTGCATAAATAATGTATGCAGTGGGCGATGGTGAAATTTTGAATTTTGAGTTTAATTACATAGATAAAAATTGGTCGATAAATGAAATTAAGACAAGGAAAACAACCTATCGTAGATGTCTAATAACTTATTAGTACTAGATTTGTATCAAAATTAACTGGGCTAATACAATGAACAATGGAAAAAAAATTTAAACGAACTAAACATTGAGG
>NCQV01050228.1:9529-21018 GCA_002740545.1 Lophocereus schottii
TGAATTGATTGAATAAAACTTACTCATATTGATTGAATTCTGCATATGACTTACAACGAAGCAGAAAGGATAAGAAGGAAACTGGAAAAGGAAAATGATACAAGGAAGTGAGGCATGTAAGTTCTTTCTTTGCAATAGGAGAATAGGATTCATTATCAACCTAAAGGACAAGACATGTGACTGCAACTATTGCTAGATCATAAGGATTCTATGTAAAAATTGGGTTAGGGCTCTAATGTAGGGTGCATGAAGCTTACACCATAGAAAAGTTTAAGGCTGCTTATGAGTTGGAATTTACCCTGACCAAGACTCAAAATTTTGGCCTGAATTGCCTAACCTTTCCTCACTAATGAATTGCCTAAACCTAAGTCAAAGAATAAAAAAGGCAGGGCAAGGAAGCAAGTTGTCACATCTAAAGTTAGGCCTTCAAGATCATAAGGCAGGGAGTCAACTGACCTTGGAGCTAGGCCTTCTAATTCACAGCCCACAATAGTAACAACTACCTCCCCAAGGAGGTTCACCAAACAGCTGTTGCATCAGGCTCAAAAACCAAAGGCCAAGAAGCAAAGAACAGGTCAAAGTCTTTCTCAACCTCCTCTAACCGCCAGAGACTACTCTCCCAAGACTACAACTCCTTCTCCATCACAACCCCTGTCCAGTGCCACTACAGAGCACACAACAAATGCAATACATAGAGGTAGTGCATTTTGGTTGAGGCAGCAAGGTACTTCCAGTTAGAAATTGAATCTAAGGAAGAGGATTGCCCTGGTTCAGGAACGAATCAGGTCTTTGACTTGATTATTTTGGGGAAGGAATCAACATTGGCACTTTTTGTATAGTGTAGATTATTCTACAATTTGACTACTTTGCATACTTTTGGTGGCTGTTAATAATGTGTTTTTTGGGGAGGAGATGACATGCCTTGTTTAGGTTGGTATGATACTTTTATTGCTTGTAACAACAAACTTTTGGTGGTTGTCAATGTTGTGTGTTTTTTTTGGGGGGGGGAGGAGAGTTGCCATGATTTGTTTAGGTTGGTGTTTATGTATTTAAGTAGCTTCCACTGCTTGTAAAGCATCTGATAGCAGATATGCACTCAGTGATAATTGCTCTAGTTTGCAATGTATGAATGCTTCCTCTTTTTTAAGTATGTCAGCTACTGTTAATGTTGTTGCTACTATTACTGAGTCTGCAAGGCTTGGTATAGGCTTGCTTGCTAATAACTACAACATACACTCAGTTAATTCACATTGAATCTGCAAAGGTTATGTTATAGGTCATGTTAAATACAACTTCCCATTCATTACAATGACAAACAGTACATCCCTTTTGACATTACATTTATAGCTTAAAATACCCACCCTCCATTTCATCTTCTTCTAAAACACTCCCGTTCATTACAGAGTTCCTTTTCCATCTCAAGCTTTGGTTGCTAGAGTAACGACTAACATAAAAAAGATTCTTATGTCTAACAATATAATCAGCCTAACTACGTCATATATCTTTCCTAAGGTTGCTTTCGATTCCTTCCTCGCTTCTGCTACATCCTTGTACATGCTTGCTACCTGCTCCTTCACAACTTTCAATTTATCGATTCTTATTAGTTATTCATCTTGCTTAACTTGCTCATTGCTTCTTTGTCTTCCTCTTGCAGCTCTTCCAAATACATTCTCTTTTTCCTCTACCCACAACAAGAAAGCCCCATAGTTCACACAACAATAGTATGGCCTCATGAAGTTTTTATCAGATCTAGAAACAAGATACTCCATTTCAGATGGTTCCCTACATTTGGGACAGTGAACCTTTCGTTTTGAATTTTAGTGAGACCCCTAGCATGAACTCCCATCCATGGCTGCACAAATTAGATACAAGGGACAATAAGTATCACAATATTAATGTTAGTATGAATATTGTATTCAATTCCCACCTGCAACCCAGAATTTGCCCAACAATTCCATATCATTATTCAACCACTTCAGAACCATAACTTGGGGTTGTCAATTTAAGATAAGTAAAGCTCACCTTCAGAAATAAAGGAATAGAGTTTAGTTAACCTTCTTCCTTTGTGCTTGAGTAACAGATAAAAGCTCCTCAATCACTTCAGAGAGATCAAAAAAGGAATAAAAATGATGAAACTCAATGAATGAATGCAGAGGAATGATAGAGAGATGGAGAGAGGGGGGACGAATAGATACACAAAGAGAGAGAGAGAGAGAGAGAGAGAGAGAGAGATTACTTTTAACATCATTTCCCTTTTTGAAATATATAGTTTTAAGGATACTAAGGGTATTTTTAACTTTTACTGACATCTCACCAAAATAAGTAATTACTTGACCCTTTCTTTCATAATCAGTACCTTAAATAAATAGAGAAAAAGGTGAGGGGTATAAAGGTGATTAACATCAAACTCAAGGGGGTTTGTGGTAATAATTCAGAAAGAAAAGCATACGAGTTGTCTTCACTCTTCAGCCACTCGGCTGCAATACATATATTGTAGACCTGGGAGTTTATACTCCCAGGTACACATGGACAGCCAATTCCAACAAGGGGAGAGATTAAAATCCAAAAAAACGAAAATTAAAAATAGCAAAACAACCGCCACACCCCCACTTCCCGTAACCGTTGCTTGTCCACTTCCCCCAACTTCAGTTCGCCAACACTCCAGCAACTACTCGAATTCTACCTTGACCTCAGTTTCTTCCACCATCAATGCGAGAGCAAACTTCCAGAACATCAACAATGCATAATATCAAGCAACAAAGCCCACTTTCAACAGGATAAAACGCAAACAGCAAAAACTCAAGTATCAGAGGTGAATCATCAACCATGTAGATGCAGAGGAACGCGTGCCAGCTAAAGATGCTACTAACCCCAAAAATTCCACGAATGACAACAGGGCAAGAAAATCTGAAGTTACCCTCACATACAAGAGGAAATCCAGGTACGTTATTATGTGATTTGTGTCGAAATTTCTGAAAGAAACCACAAAATTGAAGCTTGAAATGCTTGAGTGATTGGGTATGGAGGTATCTTGTGAGTGGACAATTGTTAATGAATGAAAACAACATGTTAATGAACGAAAATAAAATTGAAGCTTGAAATGCTTGAGTGATTGGGTATGGAGTTTTGATGGATTGTGACACTGTGGATGATTTTTAAATTTTTTATGGGAGAGGTATGTACTTGTTGAAGTGTATTGCTAGTAGTATAACCTATTTCAATATAAACCTTGTCTCAAAGGTGAACACTGTTTACAATCCTCTTTCTGCGTGTTCACTACAATCTTGAATATTGTTCATTTTTGATATTATGAACACATGTTGTCATGCATTAAGAGTTTGTAATGCTGTGTACATTATGCATTTAATTGTTGTGTGATTGTACTTCATATTTCTTACATGGTTCATTTTTCATTTTTGTTGCTTTTTATTGGAACAGCATGCATGTTTTGTTTCATTAGATGGTGTGAAGCATATTGTATGCAGGCTATTATAATTTGTATGTATCCCATATTGGACTTCTTCTAGAGTAAATCGCGTGCAGGTCTTTTCTTGTCATATATTTAGAGGACTAGCTGAGATTAGTCTATACGGTTTGTGTATGTATATGGTCTAATTGGTTTATTTTTACTGATGTGCTAGTTCACTACGCTATTTAGTATTGTTCATTGTATACTATATTTCGAATTGGAATTATGTTTCAATGAAGTTATGTTTTTTACTATGTATTGGTTTTTTTTGGGGGGGGGGCAATATGTGTTGTTGGTTATTTGCTGCTTTTGGTTTGCTTACATTGGGTTGTGTTGTGTTTAATTTATTCGTAAGTGTTTATGCAACTTTACCTTTAGTATTTGTAAGTTCACTACACATGATTTTAGTATGTATGCATTGTTTCAATTATTTTGCGCTATTATGCTTATGAATTGCATGTTAAATTTCAGGATGATGGAAAAGTGGCTGTCATTAATACACTACTTGTAGAATATGTATAACTAGATGCAACTAGATGTAATGTCTTCTTACTTCACTAAGTATATTGAATGAGTTGACTGAGTGACTAATAAATATTCACTATAAATTAGAATATGTGTAACTTGTAATTGATTAACTAGGGGTTGTCAATTAGTTCACTAAGTACAATGCTTGAGTTCACTGAGTGGCTAATGAATGTTCACTTTATATTTTGATTAGCATTAAAGCTACATACAAAATTGCCTTCATGTGTAACAGTTAGACAATTTGTATATTTGTAACTTGTAATTGATTCACTATGGGTTATCAATTAGTTCATTGAGTACAATGATTGAGTTCACTAAGTGACTGATGAATGTTCACTATAGATTTTGATTGGCATTGAAACTAAATGCAAGTTTGCCTTCATGTGTAACAGTTGGACAATTTGTATATGTTTAACTCGTAAATGATTCACTATGGGTTAACAATTAGTTCACTAAGGACTTGACAAAGTCACCCATAAAAGATGCAAACAAAGGGAATGTGGTAGTGGTAATTAAAAACTAGGTAGATTGCATTAGTTCACAAAAGAAATGAAGAAGGTTCACTATATAATGAATGCAACTAGCTTCTTTTACAATATGTGATCCTTACTATTTAGTTCACCATGTAAATGAAGCCTGTTCATTATTGCCCTTAGTGTATGCTGACCATATCACTGAATAATTTAGTAAAGAACACAATCAAACGTATTACTTCTGTCCATATGCAAGTCTTATTCAGTAAAGTATAAAGTTTGCATCAGCTCATTGAGTTCACTAGGAAGTTTTATTTAATGTGGGTATTCTTTCATGTTCAGTGTCACCATAGTTCACTATAACATATAAGGTCGTTCATCATAGAGCCATTTGCAGTTCACTATAACCAGCTCAGTACACATGAATATACTTAACCTCATGCATTTTCTATGACATGCTGGTGTTTTTCCCCATGCTTCAAGACCATCTTTTTTTTTGTCCTCTGTTAAGACTTTGGAGGTGAGAAAGTAATTGTACTTCACAATCACTTGAATGGAGTTGACAATCACTTGAATGGAGAGAATGCCACGTCAAGATATAAGCATTGTGCAATGGCCATGGTAAATATACCTCAAACACAAAACCCTTAACTCATATACAAAAATATCACTCCATAACATTAAGAAATTATATGCAAACAAACTTGTTCGCACTCTACTTATTGAATGGACGACTTAAAAAAGGGATTGACGTGAGGAAACTTACCCTCTTATTTTGGAATCTAACTTGGTAAGATGACACCAACATACATGATTACGGGATTTATGACATACGCCATATGGAGTCATTTTAGGGAGGAAGTGTCAAGTACTGGTCAACTGGTTTCGAAAAGAACAAGATAACCTATCATTTCATTCCTAAACCAATATCAACTGCAAATTAACTATAATTTAAATGCAAAGTTCAAAAACACGCATTACATTTGAAAGCGCTAATATCCCATACACATGTCGAAAATGCAGCAAGAGTTCGTCAAACATCTACGTTCCAGGTACACAGCAATGATATTAGAGAATGAACTGAATCAAGTACGGGTGCAATTACAAAAAGCAGCTAAAGAAGACTTCCAGCAAAGGGAAAAAGTAATGCAACACTTGCAGCAATAGAAATACCCTACTATCAGTTGCTTTGCTTATTTCAAAACAATCGTGCATAGAGCACACAATGTTCCTAATGTACAACTTTTAGTACATGACAAATGCAGATCTTCATTTTCTATATTTATTGAAAGTATTCTATACTTATTAATTGTTAATGTGCGTTCCTAAATCAACAATGCCTTACACAAATCTACTCCCCATAGTGCCTACACATAAAGCCTAATGCCCAAGTATTGACCACAACTACAAACAAACACATGACAAAGAAACACATTGGACACCAAAATCAAAAAATTTTAGAAAGATAATAAACTCATAATGTTGGACACACAAATTGGATGACTCAAATCTGCATAGATAGCATATTTACTTGATTCACTTAGGGCTTTGATGTAGTTCACTGGGAAATTGAATGAAGTTCACTGTACATCATTCTATATATGTAAGTTTTACTTAGATCACTAAATAATTTCCATTAGTTCACTGCCTAAATGAGGAATGATCACTAAATATCATAATAGGAATTCACAGTAAATCTAACATAGAACACTGGTAATTTTAAAAGGAAAGTTCACTAATGTATACAATATTGGTCACTATGAAAGTCAACAACACACATTAAATTACTTCATTCTTTTTTTTTTAAAATAGTTCCATCGATGCCTCTAAGTTGAATAATTCTGAATATGTATAAGTTTAAAATGCTTCACTAAAAGTTTTGAAGTAGTTCACTAAGCAATTGAGATCGGTGCACTCTAAAACACCCTACTTCTGATTGTGTAAGTGATACATGGTTTGCTATTGATTTTGCATTAGTTCACCGTATGAAGGGAGAAGGTTCACTACAAAACATGTTTCTTATTGGAACTCAAAAGAAGCAAGAACAAGACCAAAAATTACCATCTACATTGAAATATGTCCAAATCACAAGTCATATAGTCTGACTCACCACATATTTTGAACCATAAATATAAAACAATACAAATATAAAGTGTCTAAGCTGTTTAACAAATAAAATATCCTCCTCAGATACTTCTCGATGTGAATGCAACCATTGTCGCTTACTTGGACTACACAAAGCATGATTATGTTCGGTATCATGCCGAGTAACAATCCACTTACCATCCTTATCTATATGAAACTGAACAAACGCCTTGCAACCAGTCCTGCCATCTACATTCGTATGATCCTTGTGATGTTGACCTTTATATTGCTTGAATCCAGCTTTCCAACAACAAAACTGACGCATACATAGCCACCTCCTTTCGCTCTACATCTATGACGCACCTTCGAATACCGAACACTAAAATCAATCTTATATACATAATCATTGTAAATATGAAATGCTTCACGTTCTGAGGTAGCAGTAGCCCCAACCAACACTTCTTGTAAAGATTCAGCTTCAGTAATGTCCTGCTTACTGAATCGACATCCTAAAATAATTAGAGAACACTATCGGTGAACATTACTAAGGGCAATAATGAACAATTACATATGCAAAGGTGAATGACATCTACAATGCAACCTACCAAAGTACCACATCTATATCTTCAAATAGACACAAAGACAGCCCAAATCAATAAGTTCAATATTTACAAATGCAAAGTACAATATAATTACCAGTTAAACACCCCAACTTAATATGATAAACAAATTCACGTTTCAACATATTGACTTTGTGAAAAAGATATACATAATAAATAGTGAATAACAAGAAGTGCAACAATGAACAAGACCATACTTCAAAGAACAATGAACCAAATAACACAAATAACAAACAACAAACACAATCAATGCGTACTACACTAATCGGATATGTCTTCCTCGCCTTCATTGGCAACAACATCCAAAGCTTCCGCATCAAATAGAGCCAACAAAAACCGAACATAAAACGCATCAAAACATAGATTAATACACCAAGAAAAATATAAATCAACATTAGGAGATTAGTTAACTTACGAATCAAACTTTTAGAAGCCAAATAATCTTCAAAAACATCACCTCCAATCTGAGCAATGCTCTTGTCCATCAACCAAAATGATAATGGCAACGAACAATATTCTCAAGCTTGACAATGCAAACTAAAATAATAACCTCAAAAATTCAATCAAAAACCGAATGTAATAACACCAACCATCAAATGCAATGAACTCAACATCCCTGAAACATTGATAACAGTCGATAGCTTTTGATCATTTTCCTCATCACAGTGAATAATGTTTAAAAAAAAGTAAAATTGGATAGCAGAAAATAGAATGAAAAAACTGTCAGATTTTTTTTTTTAAAAAGAGAGTAGGAAAAACAATTATACAAAAATAGTGGACGGTTATGTCTATTTTGTGTGAAACTGCCACCGAAAAAAAGAATAATTAATGACATAGCATGAACACATGGCGCTGACATGGGTCTCGGTGCAAAGGTGATTAACATCAAACTCAAGGGGGTTTGTGGTAATAATTCAGAAAGAAAAGCATACGAGTCGTCTTCACTCTTCAGCCACTCGGCTGCCTTACCCGCGTTTATCAACAACTCGGCTGCGTACTCCGCGGCACCAACTGGTTCGAAAACCTCCATTGTCACCGGCTTATTCAGCTTGTCTCTCTCTACATGATATTCCTCTTAACCTAAGATTCCTGCTGAAGATGATGGCTCGGGCGGTCAATGGTTGCTGTATCGTTCGCTCCTCCGCCTGCTGTCTCCATCAATTCCAACCTTCATATTTCAGGAAATGCTCCAAATTAGGGTTTCGTTCCTCAAACTGCCCATCACAGCTCCTTTCGAATGGGTGTGGCAGGCTTCGAATTTGTTCTGTTCATAGCTTTGTCAACAGTGTCTTGGAGGAGCTCCGAGAATCGCGCAGAGTTAAGCGGGTTCGCGCTACTCGTACCACCAAGTAGGCCGTTCACGTTTCTCCTCTCTCTCTCCCCCCCCTTTTTCTGTCATTTGTGCTATTCTGTTAGCATAAGCAGTTCAACATGCAAATTGGGATGGTTGGAAAAATGGATAGGTTTTCAACTTATAATATTCTCATTGTTGAAGTCAATTGAATTGGGATATTGACTATGGTATGAAGTGAGTCAATTTTCTTTCTTGGGATTGGGCCTCGCCGATGTATGGGAGATTAGACTGCAATCTGGATGTGTTGGCTTGTTGAATTATAGGAATGCTTGACTGCTCAGTATTTATCTCCCCTTCTTTGCGCCCCCCCCCCCGGGAGGTGGGGTGGTTCTTGCTGGTATTTTCATTTGTTTGTTGACAAAAGAAAGTTTGCCATGAGGTTTGTTAGTGAAACACAGTGCGGCTCATAGGCCAAATGGAAATGATTACTTGGGTTGACGTTTGAGGGTTTGAAAGTCATGGTGTGGTAGTATGCTGACCTTATACTGAGTTTGATTTCTGGGAGTAGGTGCCGGTTGTCAGGACAATGTGCGAGAAAGGATACCAATCAAAACTCAAGAACAACTGCTCAATAGCACAATAGGTTTTCAAGGAGAGAATACCGTAATGGACCCAAATTACAGAAGTGGATTGACCATGTTCGGAGTATTAAAAATCTGAAGAGAAATCAGCTGATAAAGGTGAGCGGCAGTTTTGGAGAAAGGGGGGAAAAAGTAGAATTACTACAGCAAAAAAAACTTAAGAGAAATAAAATATGGCTGGGCTTGAAATGGCTTTCCTGAACCCAAAAACTATTTCTGTAAATTTTGGATTCGTGCACGCTTATCTCTGTAACTTTGAGACACTTGGTGAACATTGATGTTGCTTAATATGCAAGCGGGTTGGTACTTATTAGATTTATTCGTTATACTTTTTATTGCTTTGGTGTGCTTCCTACAATTTTTGCATTTTTCCACTTTTGTTACTTGCTGTTATTATCTGATCCTACTATTTTCTAACAAGTTTCCTTACAAATTGCATTGTTTTATCAAAAGTTTTCAACAAAATAATTGTCTCTTGAAATTAGTCTCTCTACCTGTATATTTGCTTGTAGAGGCAAGGATGCCTACATATGGTCATCTTGAGACACCGAACTGGGGGATCTTCATTGGGCATGGTTATTTTTGCTGTTTAAAATTAAGGCCAGTCATGTAGTGCAGCAATACTCCTCCGCGAGAAGCCTAATTTCCTTTCTCAAAATTTCTGCTTTATTTTGGCAGCCCTAAATATTGACTAAGCAGAACTTCAGAAAAATATTAGTAGACTTTATATGATATTTTTTTCTATATAGTTTGGTAATTTTAGGAAATGAAAGGACTTCACAAAGCAAGATATGTTGTTGATTGAAATATCAGTCACGCAAGTACAACCTAGGTTGTGTATAGAAAATAGCTGTGATAGTAGTGGAATTGTAACTATTAAATTGAATTAAAGCTCAAAAAGGTAGGAAGCATTGGTGAGATAATCAAATTTGTTCCCCTCTTACCACAATCATTATTCCCGACAAATTATTTCCCCAGGGTAAACACTGGCTGTTTGAATCTTGTGCAAGAAAGAACAAAAATGAGAATGTGTGGACACCTAACAACATGGTAGAGTTTTTTTATGAGAAAGTGCTGAAATAGAAGATCTCTTTAGTTGTCCCAGAACTGAATTAATTAACAGCTAGTAATAGAGGAGAGGGGAATGTTAATGTTTGGTGTGAGAAATGATCAAGAATTAAGTAATCAGCAGTCTTGAGGCAAATTCGAAACAGCTATTACAGCTAATAAATTCAAGTGACTAGGTATATGTCTTTACATAAAGGAGATGTGTCCTGGGTTCAAGAAGATACTCAAGAAGAAATCATGACCATGCTTCTTTAGATAGACGTATTTCTCTCATGGACTTTTGTGGGCTAATTTTCCACTCTCTTTCCTGTCATTTAGCTTACCGGACCCCTTTTAAATACAGAAGCCCTTTGTATTCTTTCCATTTCGGACAACATTTAACAACAAATGGGGTTCTTGCACTTTCCCTGTCACCTTTAAAGCACTTGTCCAACTGGGTTTGGCTGACAAGGCACTACCCTCAAATCAGACATTGTCCTGAAACTAAGGGAAAAAGAAAGAACATAAAGACAGAGATAACCTCTGTGCTAAATGCTAGCCAAGCTGCGAACCGGCAGAACCGAATCTTTTATTTGGTTGACTGAACTGGCTTAAAAATACGGAACTGGTAAACCGATAAGCTTTCCGTTTTGGTTCTGGTTTGAGTGGTTGAAGCTGACCGTTAACCGAACAGCACCAGAACTGGATCTGGGACCAAAAGGTAATCAGTTCGCCAGACTTGTGAACTGGCTGTTACTTTAAGAGGTCCTCAAGTTTGTTTTTAAAATTTTTTTTAGTGGTTATGATTTATACCCCTTTTTAAAAATTTATAAGGAAATGCACTTGTTAACTACTCCATTATTATCTAATGAGAAATGAAGGATTCTAAATTTTGTGAAAGCCAAAAATATGAGTCCACTTATTTTCAATGCATGAAATGTAGTAGCTTATGTATGTATTACGTCTTTAGTAATGGCATAATGGCTTACAAGGTAGCGTAACGGCTTGTAACGTGAATCTCGATGTGGTCTCAAAGCTGCGTTAAAGTGGGAACTGCGGTGTAATGGTTAGCCAAATTCCTTGGTTTACTGCTGGTTGTTTCAGGTGATGGCTTTGATCTGGTTCCATGATTAGCATGTAATTTAAGCACATATCACATGTCCCTTTGGGCACAGCTTTCTTTGATCGGCGTGGAAACTCAAACAAAGACCTTATCCCAATGGTCAATGTCTTGAGTTGGCAGCTTGATTGTAATTGAATCACGTTGCAGGCTGGTATTGACAAGCACTGGTGAGCTTCTTGAGGACGAGGTTGAAAAACAGGGCCTTCGAG
>NCQV01050232.1:0-13944 GCA_002740545.1 Lophocereus schottii
ATTTTCCTAATGAATGAGATGATTTAATTCTTGAGATAGATGCCAGCAATGAGCGCTGGAGTGTAGTACTCAAAATCAAAGAAGGAGGAAACTCTGCAAATATTATAGTGGAGATTTTAATAAAGTAGAATGCAGTTATCCTATAATAGAAAAAGAAGTCTTTGCAGTTATAGGGGAATTGAAAAGTGCTTGATATTTTCACCTCCAAAACCTTTTCTTATTCAAATTGATTGTAAAGGAATACTTGGTTTTTTGAAAAAGAATTTATTAAATATGCAAGCACAAGGGTGACTCCTGTGTTAGCAATTATAGCTTAACAAGTTTTCCTTCTTTATTGAACACATATATGGATCAAAGAACTCTCTATCAGACAGTTTAACTCGAGAACTTACCAATGGTGATAATCAAAGTAGAACTCCTACCGAAAAAGGAGGAAATCCAAAATGAAATGCCATTAATACTAGAATGGTTTCTCTTTCTAATAGAATCCTTATGGTTATTTTGGAATTCCATACAAAAAGTAGGTCACGCTTTTGTCTACTATCTTCTACCTACCTTATAACTCAAAGATTTAGCTTCTCCAATTACAAATTAATTACCTAAGATGCCTCTATGATATCTAAGGAAGAAAATAAGTTCTCATATCCAAGAAAAGAAAAATTGTTCAATGAGTGGTATGCTACCTGTATTAACTACTATCATACAATACACCCTTTGCGGTGCGGCCCTTCCCCGGACCCTGCGTGAATGCGGGATGCTTGTGCACCGGGCTGCCCTTTTATACTTATTCCTATGATATTTGTGAGTCATGGAGTACTGTAATCTACTTTGCTAATAGATCTGGAGTTGATGATGTTAGTTTTCTAACAAATTCAATCTCTCCATATGATCACATTATAAAAGCCTGGGAATATGGAATAGTAGTTCATGCCATAAAATCCCAGATCTGAAGTACCAATTTTTCTCAAGACTAACTAAATTTCAACAATGTATGTTCAGAAGGATCTGTTAGATTTTCACGTCTCCTGATAGTCCAACAAAAATCCTATGCTGTAGATGCCTACATATGGAGGTACATTGGGCATTAATTGAGTATGAAAATGGAAAGCGAAACCAACCTATTATCTTGTTCAAATAGTTAACTTAGATGATCTCAATGATCAACAACAAGAATATTTTCTAGAACAACGAGAATTTGTTAGTAATCCTGCTTTAGCAAGAGCCATCAGTTTTTATAACATTTATCATCAAGTGTGGGCGTTAATTGAACAAGGAAGAGTGCTAATATATTGTGGGAACACTACTTTCATTTATTATAATGAGTTTAGCAAATATATAAAGGTAGAGGGAGAAACTTCAAAAGATGTATTTGATTATCTCTTTGATGTTAGAGTTAGAAAATTCTTATTAGAAAAAGGAAAGAGATATCTTCATGAATTATTTGAAAAATGGGATCCAGAGTACGTTCAACTTGATGAAGATTTTGATGATTATGTGGATAATGATGGATTGAAGGATATTATTGGAGATGAAGACATACAAAATCTCAATATGGAAGACCAGTCTTGTCAACAATTAAAGGCTCTGAAAAGTGGCAGCACCATTATTGTACTATTTGTCCTCTTTTATGTGAAATTATAAGTGTATACTGTAGCTTTTAGGGCATCCTATGTACTGCATTCCCTCTACAAAAGGAGAGGCTAAGTGCTAAGAAGGAAGACGGTCATTTGAGCATACTTGTCAAAAGTGAATTCGGGGTTTTCCATTCCTCTATGAGCAAATATTTCTGATGATCTTAGTGGTTTAAGTCCCTCTTAAATATCCCATTGTAATATTTTCATTTTCAAGATTTCAATAAAAGAAGTTTCCTACTAGGGAACATTATTCAATCGAATCTTATGTCTTAAATATTATAATTTCTTAATTAAAGTATCACTGTCCTTTAAATTATAAAAACTTGGTTAGGTACTACAGCCTGAGGAAGGAAATGAAACCGATCTATGCTGTGCTTGACCTAAGGAAGGTATGGTTGAGATTAACAATTTATATAAAATGGAAGCTAGAGGGATGCTGATAAGTCCTTAAAGTGCACACTATTTTGACATTATTTTGTGCCATCATTAGGGAAAATTTTGCGCTTTATGTTTTAGTTTATACTCCTTTTTCGGTTTTACTCTCGGATATGGTTCTTTTTTGTGTTTTGTAGGTTTTTGGACCATTTGACCCCAAAGTTACCATAATGGAGTATCACTTGACTCCTGACAGACATCCCCAAGTGACCATGCCTATGGAAGGAAGAAAGAACAGAAGATTACCGAGACAGAGCTTACCATGGATCGTCCGTGGTGAAGGCCACGTTCCTTGATAAGGCCATAACTGTAAGCCTATTCATTTCCCTTCATCGTGTGGCCGAGGTTGGTCATGTTCCTCTTTAAACAGAGCCATTTTTGCAGCAGAGAGGGAATGCATAGTAAAGAAAGATAACTCTTCTCCCTAGTTTTCCTTTTCTTTTCCATCTTTTAGTTTAGATTTTTTAGTAGTCTTGAGTATGAGTGTTGAAGAAGTGGTTGCTGTTTTAAAGCCCTTGCAAAGTTGGGAAACCCTTGAAGGGTCTTCAATTGCACTAAGTTTTCCTCTCTCAAAACTCTGTTTAGTTTTGTTGATTTAAACATGTGTGAGTAGTTTTCTTAATTTAGGTATTGTCAGCCGAATATTGATGTTAGAATCTTTCATTTTTATTTAGTTGTACTTGTTCTTGATTGGGATTATTCAAATTCTATCTTGCGTGTGAAATTTTTATGATTAAATTTTGGCAAATTCATTTGCTAATTCTAAATAGTTCCGTGAAGGCCTGAAAGGTGAAACTTGCTATTCGATTAACAAGATAGGACTTGACTTAGAAATACTTGAAAGAGATTCGCTTGTTAAGAGGACCCTTTTAGCTATCAAAGATCTATAACTTAGGCTAAACAAGGACATTTAAAAGAATAACTAGTTAGTTTAGGCAATTCAGTTTATTTCAAAAGAAGATTGAATTCTAAATGCGATTACACTCCTTTCAATCCCCTAAAATAGATCAAGTACATGTATATTTCATTGATCCACATCTTTATAAAGTGAAACAAATCGCTAGATGTTTTAATTGATTGAATTCTTTATGTAGGTTATAGTGTCATTCAAACTACAACACCCGTGCACTTGCAGGCATAGGTCAAGTTTTTGACGGCGTTGTTAGGGACCAAATTTGTGGATATTGAGTTAGTTCTTAGAAATTGACTAAGCATTTTATCATTATTCTATTTTCTTTATATTTTTATTTGCATTGGTAGTTTTGTTAATAATTTTGAAGATTTTGCCTTTATATGTGAAGTCCCTTTTCATTTGAATTCGATCAAGAAATCGTAAGGACTTTTTGCCCTAGAAGGAAGAAATTAAGGGTAGAAGAGACAAGATTCAAGGCTCAAGTAGTTTCTTAACCAATAGCACCGTGCTAGAAGTGAACAATTTTGATCGCAAACCAGCCCTTATATCCGTGGTGCATTAATCCCAGTTAAGAGGCACCCCGCTAGAAGATCCAAACTTACACTTCTCGGTCTTTTTAGAGTTGTGTGCTATGTTAAGCTCAATGGAGTTTCTACAGATGCCATCCTCTTGTGCCTATTTCCCTTTTCACACAGGGACAAGGTGAGGGTGTGCCTTCATTCATTGCCTCGAGGATGCATAATGGCAAGGGATGAGCTTGCAAAAGTTTTTGTCGCTAATTCTTTCCTTCAAGTAAGACGACAATCCTGCAAAATCAAATCACTATTTTCTCTCAAAAGAAAGATGAGACTCTCTATAAAGCCTAGGAGCGATTCAAGGATCTTTTAAAATTATGCCCTCACCATGGTCTTCAAAGATGGATGATTGTGCAGACATTTTATAATGGAGTCATGCAACATTGAGGTCTACTATTGATGCAGCAGCAAGAGGTACCTTATGAATAAAACTGAAGATAAAGCATAAATCTTATAGAAGAGATGGCCCTTAATAATTTCCAATGCTAGTATAAGAGAGCCTAACCCAAGCAGGTTGGAGCTAAGATGGAATAAGATGCTATTTCTATACTTTCTTCTAAAGTTGATACCATGTTTCAGAAGTTGGAATGCTTCAATGTTATTATGTTAGTTCAAGCCTCCCTTCCCCATCATGTGATATATATGGATCAGTTGATCGTTTGACTGTGCATTATTACATAGGTTGTCCTTTTGCCCAAAGACGTAAGTGATCAAGTCAATTATGTGAACAACTATCACCCGAGACCAACAAATGACCCTTTCTCTAGAAAGTATAATCTAGGTTGGAGAAATTATCCAAATTTCTCTTATAAGTCTAATGTCCCACTCCTGCCACAAATGAATTTTAGACCACCCCCTGGATTTCAGAGACCATCCTATCCTCAATGAGCACCTCAACAAGCACCCCCTTTCTCTTGCAATTGAAATAGAGAATGGTTGGAGTTCTCCTAACCCTTGTGATTTTGATTGGATTTGTATTGAGGATCCCAACCGGGGTTATGTTAAGGTGGAGTTTGCTACTCCTACACCACCGAGCATACCCAAGGTTAAGGCCTATCCTTCTAATGAGTCTTCGATGAGTGATTATTGCAGGTTCGCCTGATTAGTTCTTTCTTTACCTTCTATGGAAGAAGTTGATTTGGAATTTGATCTTGGGATTGAATATGATGATAGTAATCCATCTAATGGAGCTCGCTATCGATTTGTGTTGTATGCTGATGTTACACTATGGCGTCATTTAATGATGAAGAAGGACCTCCAACCTGAGTAGCTGAGGTGGTGCCTTCAATTGAAAGGTTTTAATTTCATAATTCATGATAAAAATGATGCCCACATTTTTACTAAACTCGAAGCATAATAGAAGAAAGTCAAGCTTCTGACCTTAAATGAGTGTTTCTTAGGAGGCAACCAACTGTTTGGTTTACTTTTTCCTTTATATGTACCCTTTTTACCGTATTTTGTGTTATCCGTGGACGTTAGAACCTTCACTAGAAATTAATTAAACTATTAGAAAAAAAAAGAAGAGAAGCATAATAAGAGTTTTTTTAAGAATCTCCATGGACACCACCATAGTCCATGAAGGCTCTTAAGAAAAAGAGAGAACAACACCAAAAAAAAAAAAAAAAAATCGGGACCAGAGCTGACCACTGACAGCCCGTGGCCCCCACCACGATCCTTAGTGAGCCCCGTGTCCGCGGTCAAGGGTTTTTAAGGCCCCTTTGGCCCAATTCTTTTCATCGTCTTTCTTAAAGTCGGCACTCTCTCTCTCTCTAAAAAGTCTATTCTCTCTCTAAAACATGCATAACCACTTCACCTAAAACCTTCAATTTTTCACCAAAATCCATCAAATTTCTTCTCTTTTCACTTCCTTTCTTCACCTTAACCCCATTTGTCCCTTTATTTTTCACTTTCAAGCCTTCTTTCTTTCCCATTTTCCACATCTCTATACCGACAACTTTTATAAACTCCATTTTTCAGTTTTTATACTTCCAAGTTCCATTTTTCTTCTATAGTTCTTCACTATTTACTTCGCTTTTCTGAAACATTTTCTAGCATTTTTCTTCTCATTTTATTTTTAGTTAAATTTTTTAAGTTTTTCCCATCCACATTACACCATTATGGTACCAAAGAAGGTAAGAACCATGCAAGAAGCTGGGACTTCAAGTTAAGTCCCACAACGAGCTTTCTGAAGCTCGCGCATCAACCACCATAAAAAACTGAGGTAATATTCCTTACCCCCTTGGTTTAACTAATCCTAAATACATTGCTAGATATAGTGTTTTCAGTAGTAAACTTGTGGTAGCTACTTGATATTATGATGAGGGTGTGTTGAATCATTTGGGATTGTTAGATGATATTCGTTGGTTGTTTGCTCAGGGTGGGATAAGCCAATTTTTAAAAACTAGGGACCGCACCTATCAAGTCCTCACCCTTGAATTCCTAAAAGCACAATTCATGTTGAGGTTACGAGTGGCCCTCAATGTCAACAGGACTACATTTCCTTTTATCTTAATAAGGAATTTTATGAGCTTAATTTGAATGTCTTTAATAGTGTGTTTGATTTTCCACCAAATATGGACCTCCCATACCGCCATGTCCCTAAGGAATTTAATCCGAATGCTTTTTGGTACAAACTTTCAGGGGATTATTAGTATAACACTAGTAATTCTAAAGGTATAGTTATTCAAAACACCTGTATTTGTGTGGCCCAACTGTTATTGGCTCATGGCTTGTTTGCCTGGGAGGATAGCTTAAATGTGCCTTGCCTGTTTGAATTATATTTTTGTATAGCATACTTGCAGGTGACCGGATCGGCCCTGGGTCATTCTTGGTTAATAAGTTGTATAGTATAACCACTAGTTCTGTATATAGGATTGTTATTGAGGCTTTATTACCCCCATTGTTAGGTTGGTTAGAGTTGAACCGAACCCTGATGATAGAGTCGCAGGTTTGGAGCGGTTGAAATTGGTCGCTTTTGAACAAATGAAATTTTGTAAAGTTAGTGGTGGGCGTATTTGTTGAATTTATCCTAGGAACCGGCTTATGCGTATCCCAAATATTGATCACACCTCTGTCCAAAACCAGGTAAATCTTTACTTTTTACCCAGTGATGAAGAGTTGGCACAACTTGCTCCACCTGCTCAGCCTAGGGCTTCTAGTTCCTTCCAACCATCCCTGTCTCATGACTATCCTTATCTGCATGCTACCCTTTAGTCAATTCAATAGGAGCAAGATTCTCTATGAGCTTCTGTAGAAACTGAGCATGCCTCACTCCGGGGCTTTGTTCAGGAGCGCTATGATGAGCTCCATGTGATGACTGCCTCCCAGAACAAATATTTTCAAGACTTTAGGGCTTGCTTAGAGACTGGGTGAGACTGGCACATTTTCCAATCCCAACGTCCTTCTTCTCCGCCTCCCTTTTAGAGTTTTATGCTTGCATTAAGGACAATGCATTATTCAAGCATGGGGGAGTTACTATAGTTTTTTATGGTTGTCTATATGTGTGTTGTGGGTGTGTGATAATTTGTGTTTTTAGGTTTCGTTTGCATTTTTAGGTAGATCATTTAGTTTTCTGGGTTTCTTTCTTCGTTTTAGTTTGTTTTGACAACTTTTAGTTTTTATTTTCATTTTAGGCTCAGCTAAAAAACAAATCAGAACAAAACAAAAGGAAAAAAAAGAAGAAAAAGAAATAAAGTCAAAAAAACCAAAAGAAAAAGAAAGAGAGCATCTAAATCCTTCAATGTTGAGTCTTTAGACTAAGTAGCTTTCTTTTGTTTATTTTGGCCCTTTTCGTTAGGCCCATTTGTGAATAAAATGTTTGTTTCAACATTTTTGAACTATGCTTCATATGTTGACCTTCACATTAGATATTAGTTGCTTGCTTAATGATTCTTGGCATGAGTATTTGGCATATGAAATTCCAAGAGCTTGATGAGCCTTGTTCTACGAGATTTTGAGCATAAATAGACTAATTCATCAATTTAGTCTCATATTTTTTTTCATGTGTGACTCTTCCTAGATCTAAGTCTCTAGAACTTGCTTTGACTCTTATTCAAGACCACATTTAGGATGCACATTTAGGCAACATGATTGAGGCATTCTTTGACTTTGTGAGCTGCATTGGCCAAATAGCCAACTTATGTGAATACGTTATCCCTTGCTACCCCTTTGAGCCTTTATCGTGTTTATTAATGAGAACCTATATTATTATCTTTGGCCAAACACATATGTCTCACCCTTTTAGCCAAGACGATAGAGTTTTCGTAGTTGATTAGGAGTAGTTTGTTGATAATAATTTTTTATGGATATTGTGGTTTGGTTGGATATGATAAGCTAATCATGCTTTATTTTTCCCTTCAAAGTCAATTGGGTTATGTTTTATGGGTTGCAAGAAAAGTTTTGAAAATGCATAATTTTCATTGCCATTATCCTCTTCGTAAAAAAAAGAAAAGAAAGAGAAAAGAAAATGAAGCACACCAAAGGTGTGTAAAAAAAAATGTGTATATGTTGGGAAAAAAAGAAAAAAAGAGCAAGAAAAAAAATGCAATAAGAGGATTTGGCATTGGTTTTATTTTAGGCCCTTTTTCCTGTGACATCATTGGGGATGTTGTTGATATTTTGAGTATGTTTTAGTTGGGAGATGATGGTTTATCCTCTTAGTCTTTGGTTTTTAGCTCCACAAATCCCAAAATATTTATCCCCTCCCTAACTTTACCCATATGCCCCATTATAACCCTTAGAAGTCCTCATGATTACCTTGTGCATTTTGCACTCTGGTGGTGGTGAGTTTGAGAGTCTCATCAAGCTTAAGGTTGATTTGATTCTACAGAATCAGATTTGAGAGAACCACATTTTATTTTTAAACACATGAGTGATGAATGCCTCATCCTTAAAGTGAGGTTCTAGTGGTTCTTCTAGGCTCTACTTGTTGTAATATACCAATATGATTGTTCAGGTTAATTTGAGTAACTGCTTTAATACTTTGATGTGATGGTTCTTACCTTTTTCAAAAATTTCCTTCTCTTATCTATTTGTAAAATTTTTCATCATTTTTAGGCTAAACTTCTTGGGTTGATTTGGATATTGATGCTGCTATTGATGTCTTCTTGAGGAGGTTATTCATAACTTTAACCTTAGTTTCATGATTGCTTGGGTACAAACAATGGTTTAAGCATGGGGGAATTTGATAAGTCCTTAAAGTGTATACAATTTTGAGGTTATTTTATGCCATTTTTAGGGAGAATTATGTGCTTTATGTTATAATTTATACTCCTTTTTCAGCTTTATACTCAGGTATAGTTCTTTTCTACGTTTTGCAGGCTTTTAGACTATTTCATCCCAAAGCTGACCATAATTGAGTATAACTTGACTCCCTACGGACCCCTTAAGTCATCATGCCTATGGAAGGAAGAAAGAATAGAAGATTACCGGGACAGAGCTCACCACAGACTGTCCATGGTGAAGGCCATGGTCCGTGGTGAGGCCATAACTACGAGCTTGTTCATTTTCCTTCATCATGTGGCTGAAGTTGATCATGTTCCTCTTTAAATAGAGCCATTTTCACAGGAGAGAGGGGACACAACAAATAAAGAGAACTCTTCTCTCTAGTTTTCCTTTCCTTTTCCATTTTTTATAAGTTTAGTTTAGAGTTTTAGTAGTCTTGAGTGTGAGTGTTAAAGAAGTGTTTGTTGTTTTGGACCCCTTGCAAAGTTGGAAAACCCTTAAAGGATCACCAATTGTGCTAAGTTTTCTTCTCTCAAAACTCAGTTTAGTTTTATTGATTTAAACATGTGTGAGTATTTTTCTTAATCTAGGGATTGTTAGCGAAGAATTGATGTTGAAATCTTTTATCTTTATTTAGTTGTACTCGTTCTTAATTGGGATTGGTTGAATTCTATCTTGTGCGTGAAATTATTGTGATTGAATTTTGGTCAAATTCATTTGGTAGTCCTAAATAGTTAAGTGAAGGATTGAAAGGTGAAACTTGCTATTTGATTAACAAGATATGACTTGACTTAACAATACTTAAAAGAGATTAACTAATGCCTGGATCGAGCGCTGACTAAGTTCAGGTATAGGTCAAAATACTCTATTTAAGCTTTATTATTTTGCTAGGCATGGTGGGCATATAATAACGGAAAATATGATATGTATGATATAAGTAGTAGATTATGATAATTAGTATCAGCAAAATCATTATAAGAAGTTAGATCATTTAAAACAAGCATATTTCTTAAAAAGACCCAAAAAATAGGAACACCTCATTTGGACTAAAGTTGAAAAGTTCTAAAAGCTTCGGGCCAAAACAATAATAGAAAGAGCTAGAAATTCATTTTTCCCAGGCCTAAAGGGGCCAAAATATTAACATTCATGAAATATGGACCAAACAATTCAGGCACCAAAACTGGAGGTATCAAAGTGTTAAATTTTTGCATAAACTTGGAAGCACATCCTACATTTTGTTCCATCCTGAGTGTGGATCCTCGTAATCGCCATTTCCTTTTGTTTTGGGGTTTTTTCCTTTTCCTCTACCGTTTCCCTGTCTGTTTAAGCAATCTTTTTCATGTTGTAACTTGCTTTAGTCTTGAGAAAATGCAGAATTACAATTTATAACTACAATTGCACACATTGCTGTAGCTGGTAAATACAAATTGTTGACTGAGAGTCATGTGCAACTATCAAAATTCTCACAAGCTCTCAAGCTAGGTATTCGAAAAAGGATTTGAAATTCCAAGCTAAGATAAGCATTAAAACTAAGAAAAGCAAATCAAAGATAAGTTTTTTTTTTTTTTAAATTTTGGAAGTCCTTAGGTTGGAAATTAACTCGCCACCATTACCATAACCTAGACACTAATTCAATTACTCTAGCGAGACTTGAATGCGTAACAAAGAGATCAAAGCATTAAAGCCCTTCTTCTGCCCTCTTTTAAGGGTTGAAGGCAAATCCAAGCTGACTAGCCACCTATTTTCATGAGGCAAGTCAAATAACGATTAAATAGGTTAGTGATCACATGTGTATGACACCCCCTTTGTCAAGTCTTACTTAATTACATGTAAACATTAAGTGAAACTTTATAGTGAAAGACTCAGAAAAATTAAGGGGGCATTACCACCATTTATTCTGACAAAGAAGTAAGGCTTAAAATTTTATTTTGGGATGAATCATTCACGAATTAGTTCAGGAGTGAACCAGGTTCAAGAACCAAGCAGCGGCTTGCTCCTATCCAGCCTGACTCTAGCTAAGCTTGATTGGTCATATCTCGAAACTTGATTTATTGTTGTACTTGAGTTAGGAATCATAATCAGGTTCGTTAGTTCAGCAGAACTGCTCAGTTGAGTTGTTCAGTTGGTTGAACCATTGACCAAAACTTTGAAACATATCTCCTGGAATAGTAAAGTGTTATGTAAAGATTGCGAGCTTGTTTTAAATGCTTCATTGATACAAATTTAAATTGAATTTACCAAACTCGAAGCAAGTGGCTGATTTGCAGAAACAAACTACTAAAGTTCTTGTAAGTAAAACTACTTAAATAGGGGGCTTCTAAAATGAGCTTCAATAACCTTTTATGTGGAAGTGGAAGTTTACTTAGCCTTTAATCTATTTACAAGGGTGCTTTGCTAAGATGAGTGGTTATATGCTTTTTTCCTATGTTGACTTGATGTCATTAAGGGATTTTAACCTTCTTAAGAATGAAAATGCCATTGTTCTAATACAATGGGGATTTTGATGCCAAACATATTGTAAGTAAGATGCATTTGAAGGCATATAGTTTGAGGAGAAGACCTAGTATGTGGGTACCCTAATTCCGAGAGAGTAGACTCAAGAGTGGAACCTTGAGTAGACCCTGATGCAGGTAAAAGGTCATTGAGTATGAGAGGCCTTGGGGGTACTATGAGTCGTAAGTTATGAGACTCACTTGAAGAGAGCACTAACATGTCAATCCGATGCCCAGACGGTGATTCCTTGCTTATTATGAGTTGAAAGCTCCTTGTTTGAGGACTATATTAGCGCAAATGTTTGGAAAAGTGGATGCACTTTGCAAAAGCCTTTTGTTGAATTGAAATGACTTTTCTGTGAAGAAATTATTTTTAGAAGTGCTTAATTTGGTTTAAGTGAAGGTTTTTGCTTTTTTATTTGTTAATCCCATCTTATGACTACAAGAACTCCAGTTGGTAACTCTAACTAAACTCTTTGATGTTCAGTGTTTATATATGAACTGAACACCCTGTTATCCTAATGCCTAGGCCTTAGCAAGACTCAACTTGCTGCTAGGTCATGTATGCCTAATATGTGATTTTAAGTGTAATGTGTGGCCGTCACTACTAAGATACAAGAGTTGTAGGTTAGACAAGGTAAAAGCTTTTATCCATTGAACAAAAGAAGGAAGGGATGTCATTGAATTCTGGAGGTTATTATAGTGTTGTTGGATATGGATGGCCTCATATGTTTAGTATGTGATAAGACATATCAATTTGTGTGTGATGGCTACTTAAATTTATTGTATGCAACTATTTTATTTTATTGGGGTTGAGAATCATTCACTGAGTATGTGATAGCTCTCCCCCTTCTCTATTTCCTTTTCCCATAGGTTCTTGAATAGATTGGTAGAACTCGGTTCTCATAAGCCGAGTTAGAACCCCTGTTTTGCTTTGAAAAAGGAGTTATATGTATATATGCATAGATTCTTGAGTTGAATGATGTAATGTGATGTATTCATAAGTTCTAAAGCATATGTAGGTTAATTACTATAGTTCTTACAATGCATATTGGCAATCGATCACTCTAAATGGCCTTGTGGGCTAACCAATCTGAATAGCCAGTCATGTTGTGGGTTGGAGTTGAGTTTTCCTTTTAGGATATAAGCCAAGTGCTCGTGATGTCTGATCCATTGAGTTGAATCTTTTATTTCTTTATTTTTTTTAGCTTTATAGCTTATGCACCCTGCGCATGTGGCTCGTGGAGTTGTGATCTCCGATGTGTAATAGTTGAGCTTGTTGAGCATGTCCTTTATGTTTTAAGTGTTATCGGACCGAATGTAAGGTTTTAAGCCTCAGTTATGCTCTGATTTTAGGAAGAACGCTGCCTGTTTTTGCTTCAGAATTTTAGAAATCACTAATAACATTAGTCCTAGGGGGTAGGGGTATTGCATATGGTATCAGACCAAGGTCCTGTGACTGAGGTCGCGGCTGGAGTCATGCATTTCATGCAGCTGTCTAAGTATTCATTAGGTGATGAGATGATAAATCATATGCCTTTGGGTGTAAATGTGTTTTTGAATTACAAACTAATGTGATTGATTGATTGTTGTGCGATTAGACTAAATCAATTGATTGTAAAGTTCAGGTAGGAGCCAAAGTATAAGTTAGACAGCTAGTGCTCTCGTGAGCTAGGGAAGTGTTAATGCGCTTGTAATGGTTTTGTGTATGTACCTTTAGCGACATAGTTTAAGGTGCACTTGGTTTGAACTCAAACAGATGGAAAAAGGGTAACTCCCAACCTATTCCTTACTATTATGTACAGTTTGCTCCTTAGGCTCTATAATGGATTGAGCAGACGTACTCAAAAGATGGTGAAGAAGAGGATGGAAACCATTAGTCCATTTTGCCTTCCCGAAACCCAAAGTTTTTAGAATGTTAAAACTCTTTTTGATCATGGTGT
Source organism: Lophocereus schottii (assembly GCA_002740545.1). Lineage (NCBI taxonomy): Eukaryota > Viridiplantae > Streptophyta > Magnoliopsida > Caryophyllales > Cactaceae > Lophocereus > Lophocereus schottii. Next base: position 13,216 of record NCQV01050232.1, read on the forward strand.
TAGGGCTTGATTTTGCAAATGAAGACTTGTATTCATTATGTGAAAATGTATGGGTATATATTTATAACCACAGATTCTTAGGTGTGACTGGATGCTGTATGTAAGAGTGCACATACTGAGACGTGTACACTACATGAAAATCAAGTTTTTATGGCATTTGGTTTTGCCACAATAAGTTCAAGTATTGTTACAATAACCTTTTGTCGCAATTTGAAAACATACTACAAAGTTGCCACAGATACTGTGCTACAAAAGGCTATTGTGACAAATTGTCATTTGCCACTAAATATAAGCTTTTGTGGCAAAATTTAATATGCCACAACTATCAAATTGCTACATTAGGTCATACTTTGTAGCAAGTCAAATATTGCTATAAAAATATATTTGCTACAAAAATATGGTATTTGTGGCAATATAGTTAGCTACAAATTGGTCTTTTGGTGTCTAATTTGAACACATTTAGTGGCAATCCCATTATGCCACTATAATTGTATAAGTGTTCTGTTGTATAATTTTATGTGTATGAAATTCATTTTAAATTTTACGGATATATGTTATGATATAATTGACTATTGCAACTGGTACTGGAATGATATAATTAACTTTTATAATTGGTAATGAAGGTAAGTATTGTACAGAAACATACTTAACAAATAAAAATAAATTCCATAAATGCTCAAATTCTTCATAGCATAATTCTGCATAAGTGTACTTTGTTTAGAATTTCTA
>NCQV01050252.1:0-10075 GCA_002740545.1 Lophocereus schottii
GCCAAAATTCAACACGTCGATAACGCCACATTGCCTCGCTAGGGACGAAATGTGTTACAGAATTTGAACTGGAAGTAGGTTTAAAAGCTGCAGGGCAAAGGGCTTTTTGGCACTGTACCACTTTATATGTCCGTACTTTCAGTTTCCTTTTTGTGAAGTTCTTTGTTGGAGACTTTAATGTTTGGCTTTGTTGTAAATATCCAGCGAGTACTTTGGAGTTTCATGACTTCATCAATGTTCTTGCTTTACGTGGGGGTATACTTGGTCTAGGAATGGTGTGGATGCTGTTAGTTCGAGGTTGGATCTCTTGGTCTCTCTGGATTGGGAGAGTCATTCTCAGACTCATTTCAGACTAGATTGCCAAGGCCTCTTTCAGATCACTTCCCACTAACTCTAGAGAGTGCTAAGTTGGACGGGGAAGGTTTCTTTCAAGTTCGAGAACATGCGGCTTGAAGCTGAGCGGTTCTCTGATCTCGTTAACGAATGGTGGGAGGAGGTGGAAATTGATGGCTTTGCCAATTTTGCGTTGGCAAGGAAACTTGTTTCGTTAAAGAAGAGTTGAAGAAATGGAATGAAGGAGTCTTCTGGGATATCACGTTTCGGAAATACAACGTGTTGAATTCTGTTAACGCTTTTGATGTGAAGAAAAGTCTGTTAATTTTAACAATGATGAAATTGAAATTCATTGTAGGCAAAAGTTAAGGGCTTTGTGGCTTGGAGCAGGTGACCGCAACACAAAGTTTTTCCTCAGGACACCAAATCTTCACTAGAAGTCCAGCTTTATGTCTGTGGTGGTGGGTGAGAGAATCTATATGAAACGATTGAAGATATGAAGAGCTCTGTTCATGGTTTCTACAAGGATCTGTTTACGAAGTCTGAACCCTAGAGGCTGAAATTGGATGACTTAGCACTGCCCTTCCTACCAAACTCTTCGAGGGAAGTTCTTGAGATGTAATTCGATGAAGAGGAAATTACTAAAGCTCTACAAGACTGTTGTGAGGATAAGATGCCATGTCCATATGGCGTGACTATGGCTTTCCTTCGAGCAAACTTGGATGTAGTAAGGGGGATGTGTTGACTTTGTTCTCGGAGTTTTTCACTAATGGAAATTTTGTTGCTAGTCTTGCTACTACTTTTATTGGGCTTATTCCTAAGAAAGTTGATGCAGAGAATATTAGGGAATATTAGGGATTAACATCTCACTAGTTTAATTGGTTGTATTTATAAGTTTCTCTCAAAGTTGTTAGCTTGTATGTTGAGAGGTATCACTGGGGATCTCAATTTTGAGAAGCAAAATGCCTTTGTTAGTGGCAGGCAGATTTTGGATATTGTGCTTATTACAAATGAGCTTATTGAATCTAGGACCAAGTCAGGTAGCCCAAGGGTTGTTTGCAAGCTAGACATTGACAAGGCTTATGACCACGTCCATGGCAATTTTCTTCTTTATGCTATGAGAAGAGTGGGGTTTAGGGAGAGGATTCATCATTGCATTTCTTATTCTTTTGCGATGCTAGTTATTGGTCATGGAAGTTTTCACAGGGATTTTAAGTTTGGCTTATGCACCGAGACTGTTAAATTCGGCTTCTATAGCGGGTCTTATCTCTGGCTTCTCTGTGGGTCGAGTAAATGCAACTACTACTAATGTTTCTCATCTCTTCTTTGCTGATGATATGATTATGTTCTGTTGTAATGATTGTGAGCAAACAGTGAACTTTCTTGGCATTCTTGTTTGGCTTGAGGTGGTTTTTTGCCTAGGAGTCAATTTGACAAAGTGCTCTGTCTTGCCAGTTGGGAAAGTGGACAATATCCAATTGCTTGCGGGTGTAAAATTTAAAGATAAATCCATTTGGGGACTTGTTAAACGTTTTGAGAAAAGGCTATTTGAGTGGAAGAGGGAGGGGGGGACGATTGACATGTACTAGAAGAGTCTTGTCAAGTATTTTTGCTTACTTTCTCTTGCTCTTCCCTATGCCGGTCTCATTGACGAAGAAGTTAGAAGCTGTTCAAAAAAAAGTTTCTTTGGGAGTCTTTTGATAGTGACTTCAAATCAAGAATCTTGTGCCTGTTGAAGGATAGGGTGTTAGGGATTTAAGACTCTTTAATGAAGCATTGCTCGACAAGTGGTTGTGGAGATAATGAATAGGGAGGACAACATTTGGTGAGGGGTAGTTCGTAGCAAATATGGTGATAATGGTCTTAGATGGTATCCCTCTAGACCAAGTGGTCCTTACGGGCGAAGTTTGTGGAAATAAAATTACAAAAGGATGGGGAAGATTTTATTATCGTTTTTCTTTGAAGGCTGGTGTTGGTTCTTCTATCTTTCTTTGGGCAACGGTCATTAGGTGTTAGGGTGATCCGCCACGAGATCTCTTCCCTTCTCTTTATGTGCTTGCTGTGAATAAAGATGCTACTACTACGTTTATTGTCAGTAGGGATCTGGTACCATTTTGTGGTCTCCTGGTTTCGTCTGTGATGCTTTTGTTGATGATGCTATTCTTGTCACCTTTCTCAGCTAGTTGAATGAGATTACACTCTAGGATTCACCTGATGTGGTTACTTGGGAATTGGGATCTCAACTCGAGAAGAGTTTTCACTGACAAATCTTATTATTTAAAGCCCCTATCTTATTCTTCCTTTGCCATTGAGTCTGGTTCTTTTGGGCAATTCCCTAGGAAATTATTTGGGAGACGCAAGCTCCCGTGAAGGTGTCATTTCTTGTGTGGGAAGTTTCGCATGGTAGTATTTAAACATGTGATAATTTACAAAAGAAAAGAAATATCTTGTTGACTAGATGCTTAATGTGCGAAGAGAATTAGGGATTGCCTGATCATCTGTTGTTGCATTGTGACTTTGCAAGTGCTCTTTGGGAGTTAGCCTGTAGTTGCTTGGGGGTTTCTTGGGTTGTTTCTAATTCTATGGGAAACTATCATTCGGCTTGGGAGGGTTCTTTTAGTGGGAAAGCTAAAGAGAAAAGTGTATTATTGATCCCACATGCAATTTTTTGGACTATTTGGTGTGAGAGAAACAAAATATTCTTTGAAGGAGAGGAACACCTCTTCAACAAATCAAAGATAATATCATCAAGACTCTTTTTTTCTTGGGACAGTGCGAACTTTTGCGAGTCTTTTTTCGATGTCTTGTTGATAGGTTCTATCTTGGATGTAGATAACTCTTTTGTAGGATGCTTGCTTGCATCCATCCTTTTGTGCATATTTAATTAATATATTGTACTGTTTTTCTTTATCAAAAAAAAAGTTTGGTTTATCATTCATTTCATTTATTTACTAGAGTTGTTACCTTTTATTGGTATTTGGGCCTTTGATCGGAGTTGTTACTTAAATATAGGAGGAACAAGTATCAGCTACAACCTTGGCTACCAAGATGGTAGAATCACTGAAGTTCTCAGCAACGCAGGTAGATAACCACATCCAAAGTTGTTCTATAGCTTTCTTTTGTATATCACAGAACTTATTTTCATTGTATTGGTTGTTATACATAGGCTCGCTTTTATGAAGGAAATGAGCCGATCCAGTTTTTTGCTATCTTTCAAAGCTTTATTGTACTCAAGGTGTGGTCACTCAAAGTTGATACTATCATCTAACACTTTATGCTTTGGATTATCTTCTGTAATTGCACTTGACATTGTATAATAATTTGCCAGGGTGGACTCAGTGAGGGATACAAAAAGCATATTGCTGAAAAGGAAATTCCAGATGATACTTATACAGAGGATGGCCTTGCTTTATTCCGAGTTCAGGGTTCTGGACCGGATAATATGCAAGCTATTCAAGTGGATGCGGTGCGCTTATTCTCCATGTCCTTAAACAATACTTTTCTGATTAATTCCATTCAATAGAGAAATTTTCTTTCTCTATTGAAGGTCCCATCCCTGCCTTCATTTTTGTATCTTCGTACTTTGATCAGAAGTCCACACACATCAATCTGTCTTGTGAGCTTAAACTACCATATTTTTATTTCAGATTCTGTGTATGACTGTTAACCAATTCTGGTAACCTGTATCAGGTTCCATCTTCTTTGAATTCCTCATACTGTTACATATTACATAGTGGCTCCACTATTTTTACATGGATTGGGAACCTCACCACCCCAGAGGCTCAAGAACTCGTAGAGAGACAGCTGGATATTATCAAGGTCTGGGCATTTCTCTCCCACTTCTTCCCTGTCTGTGTTTCAAAGGAGTATTTGGTTACATGTGATTCAGTTTGCATTTATATTTGTTTATTTTTGTGCCTTGCTTAAACACCTCCGTGGTTACTTTTGAGCCTTATTTCACTGTCAGAAGATGGTCTTAATCTGCTTTTTACCTAATTTCTTTGTTGTTGATGTCTGAATCTTGTCTGTATGCAGCCCAATCTGCAGTCCAAAACAGTCAAGGAAGGAGCAGAATCCCAACAGTTCTGGGAATTACTAGGAGACAAGACTGAGTACCCAAGCCAGAAGATTGCAAGGGTTGCTGAAAATGATCCTCACTTGTTCGCATGCAACTTCTCCAAAGGTCTTGATTATATCACTCGTATATTTCTAACCATATGTATCCCTTTTACCACATTTGATATTCAGCTGATAGATTCTTTTTTCCTCCTTCCATCAATGAATTGCTGAATGGGTGCTGAACTGCAGGCGATTTGACGGTGAGTATTCTCAATAGTTTTTCTGGGGCAAACCCATTATGCTTATGTCTTTCTTTGTTAACTAGATTTATACTTGTCCCTATGGTCTAGTAAGTCATCACTGCATATTTGTGACAGATTAATCTCCTGCCACGAGCTTCTACCTGTAATACAATTTGAAGTGAGAATAAGCCTCTAGAAATGTTTGGTTTTATATGGAATGGTTAAATACTTAAATTAGAGGCAAATGTAGGTAATTATTTTGCTGGTGATGTTATACTTCCAGTGTGCCCAAAACAAATAAGATTAAGGAATGTTCCTTTTTGTACTTCTTAGAAGGTGGCAAAGGTACATCTTTCTGCAATTATGAGTGAAATTTTGCCTCATAAAACTGAATAGAAGAGTGTAATAAATGATATTTCTCTCAAAATCTCATATCCATGCTGCCCAGCTTTCAGAAAGAGAGAATTATGTTAAGTACTATTATCAGCAGATTTTGAAGGCTCCTGTTAGCTTAGTACATGAGAATATGGAGCAGCAAACTTGGCCTAGTGGCATGACTGTTTTCCTTGCCAGAAGTCATCATTTGCTGTCACTACACTATTGGCTTGCCTTATTGTGTTAATTCACATTATTTTGACACATTAGAGTGGAAATATAGAGAGTTCCCCTGAGCACTTTATATTGGGGAGTTCTGATTTCTGCATTAGGGAAAGATCTGGAGCTCCTGCATCATAGGGTGTGGAGAACCTTTGGTTGCCCCACGCCACTTTTTTTTTTTTTTTTTGGGGATAATTAATCAAAGAGATATATAAGTGAGACACTAAGGGGGTGACACCCATGTACAAAAGGGGCAAGTACAAAAATCAGCATGCTCTCAAGGTCTCATGCATAATTTTATCTGCCGAATCTAAAAGAGATATCCTAGAACCACCATCTAGCACTTGACTCCAACTATACAACAATCCCAAAAACTAGAGTTTGAAATCTGGAAGGGAAGAAGATTTGCCTTTAAAAATCCGTCGGTTCCTCTCTTTTCAAGTACACTGCCAATTCGCCAAAGGAACCAACTTCCAAATCCTGTGAACCCAACTCTTTTTCAGTCTCTTTATCCCACGCCACTCATGCAAGCTAATATTTGAAAATATGCAGTTATTAAATGCCTAAAATTGAATTGACTTTGGTTTATGCCTTTATAGCGCCCTGATGACTAAACGTGTTTGCAGCCCCCCAAATTTATCAAGTACTGTTGACACCTTACCTCTCCTTTTTGGGGGATACAGGTCTTTGCTATAACTTTTATCCTTAATTTATTATCCACTGTGTAATTAAGTGGTGACATATGCTTGCTAGGAGTGTTCAGTAATCAGTATAGACATAGGTCCATTTTTCCATTATTTTAAAGTCATGTTTAAGGATGGATGAAATTTCCACTAATTGGGTCTTACTACAGGTGACAGAAATACACAACTTCACACAGGATGATTTGATGACTGAAGATGTATTTATACTAGATATTCATTCTGATATCTTCGTATGGGTTGGACAACAAGTTGATGCCAAGACCAAAAAGCAAGCTTTGACTATCGCAGAGGTAAGAAATGTTTGTATTTGGGTGATTTCTTCCTCTGAGTGCTAAGTGTCTCGAAAGTGGGGTGAAATGGTGCCACATCAATGTTTAGACGAGTTTAAAGGACATTAATATCATTGTTTCCCGTACTGATTTTTCATTGCTTAAAACTATGTTTACAATTTCAAATGCGATATGCAGTGACTTATAATTATCTTAGATATTATTGTTTCTGACAAAGAATTGCTAAAGAAATTTGAAATTACAAGCTGGAATTCTCTTTGCCGAAGGACGAAAAGCACTCTTGGACCTTGCATTACTGCAAACAATTGCTACTGGCATTCAAGTATGATAAGTAATGTAGTCCGACAGACCTCTTGGTCTTTGAAGAAAGAATTTATATTTTATAGCATACCATTATGTTTTCCAGTGCCAAGTGCAGAAGAAGAAGTTATGGATTGTCTGGATTCATACCTTACCAATGATGAAAGCATTGAGTAATAAGGCACAAGAAATAGATGCTTCCTAGATTTGTTCTTTCCCTTTTAGCAAGAATATGTTAAATGAGAATCCTTTTTTTGTTAAACATCTTGGCTGAGGAACTTGTTTTGGTTGGCTAGTAGATAGGAAACAGCTAAAACAATGCGCTATAGATGAGCTTCCTAGAGTATTGTTGTTTTGGGTTTTGCCTGTTCGTTATTGTTTCAAAGGCATTTAAGTGGGTGTCGATGGCTTTGGAACCTAGCTGTCACATTTGCCCCCTAAAGATTTTTTGGGATTAACCTACTTTGACACCACTTCTTGGGAACGGAACCGTGACAGAAAACTTAGCCAAATACAAACATAACACAAGAGAAGGAACACCACAAATTTTAGTGTGGAAGATCTCTCCACACAGAGGGGAAAAACCACAACAACCCATAAATCCACCATTGTAGAAATGGTAGATTATAATTGTGTATACTCATAACATTACGCCTCTTTCTGTCCAGCTTGTGTTTGAGTGTTCCCCCCACTCTCATGACATTTATCTTCCCTCTCAACATGCTCTCCCCTCCTACTCGGGGGTTGGGGTGCCCGGCACAAATACCTGGCCTCAGAGCCGTAACACTAACATCTCAGGATTCCACGTTGGGTTAAGAGGATCTCACCCACACTCAAGACCCCATATTAGATCAGCAGAATCCCTCACTCACTTTCTAGTATAATTTCAATTAATATCAAAGAGCATTATTTGTAGGAATACCGAAATGTTTTTACCGAAAACTGTTTTGTGGGCCTTTAGGAATCAACCTCTCTATTGGTAGGAATACCGGTAGAGGTAAGGTTGCCTACAGCTGGATCTTCCCAGACCCCGCGAAAGCGGGACCCACACTGGGAGTTGTTGTTGTTGTTGTTGTATCAAAGAGCATTATTTATACATTGCAAACTTACCAAATACGTGACGGCCACAACACCTTGTTCTCCAAGAAAAAAAATCCTATATTAACGAGTTAATTACCAAGTCATGTACCTACCGCCAATCTTCACGCCTTCATGCTATGTCAAAGCTGGAATTTACCAAAACCAAAGCATTGAATCTTTCCCTGCGAATGATCCAACATTTATGATGGAATCTTCCATCGTCAATATAGAAACTTGCCTTTCCTTTTCTTTTCCCCCCTTTCTTTGTTTCTCTTTTTTTACAAAATTTACAAGACACTGGCTAGACATTATTTTTCGTTTGGACCAAATCCTACAACACTGTCTAGTCTAGCTGGAATCCTCTTGAGTATACATTTTGTACATAGTGACTAAGGTCCACTGCATTATCTTGACCCTGTAATATTTAGCATGGTGTGCATTCATGTTGATGGGGGCCACACTAATAATACCATTGCATCGTAACCTTTCTCTCATGAAATGCTTTCTAGCCATATCAATTCATGTGGTTATGATTGGATTAGGCAACCTAAGGTTTTGTAAATACTCAAAGTTGAAATTTCCTAGTGGGTTAAAGTTCTTTCAGGCTGAATCAGAAAACAAAAACTTGGTTCCAATAGTATAAACTCATTCCTAAGCCTTCAACTATCAGCATAAGTTTTTGATTGAGTTGGTTTTTGAGCATGGTATCAGAGCTTTTTCTGACCGAGAGATCTTGAGTTCCAATCTCAGCAGCCCCCATATTGATTTATTGCGCAAGGCAGTGGGAGCTTGTGTAGCAGTCACACTTCAAGCCCAAAGAGCATTTGCATGAGGGGACGTGTTAGAGTATAAACTTTTTGGCCTTCAACTATCAGCTTAAGCTTTGGCTTGAGTTGGTTCTTGAACACAATACACAGAATAATATTGTTGTTGATACCAAACATAGTGAACTAAAAAATTGTTCAAGTTCCAACCTCAAAATTAGAAGGACCCCCAATAAATTGTGCTTATTAGTTTTTCGTTCTTTTTTTTTAAAATTTTGGGGGGTGGGGCAGTGGAAATGAAATATAATGGGAAGAACAGTGAAGATTTATGTGGCCCTTGCATAAGGATAATGCAGACAACAAAAGTCAAAGATGGGCTTCTGTTTTTCTTTAATTAACAAACAACAGAACCTATTAAACATACTAAAAGAGGGAGAATTAGCAAAAAATAAAGGATTCCAAAATTCAAATTCATGATTTCAATGAGTGCAGTACATATTCACATTGAGACAAGAGCAGCATAATTTCTTGATAGAGCGAGATGGTCATCAAAGGTGTGGAGCTTTTTGCATGTTTCTAGGATAGACAATTACTCAAGACTTTAGAAATAGCATACTGCATGCAGCTAAGTTTCCCCAAATCTTTGCTTTATCAATTTCTAGGAGTGCTTTTTCAAAAATGCTGTTAAAGTTTTCAAAATATTTAAAACTACTGCTTTTTTTTTTTTTTTTTTGAGTTAATCCATGTCAATGAATTATTTTAAAATTTTTAAAAATGCCACTGATGAAAATTTTAACAACTTATTCCATTTTAATTCTTTTTATTTAAATTTTGAAGGGACAATAAGTAACGCATGTGTTCCCACCAACAAAAAAAAAGATAGAGAGAAAAGGAAAGAAAATGGCAAAAGAATAGTTAAGATGATAAAATGAAAGGGCTTGCTTTTAAACCTCATTATTCCCTTGTTCTTTTGTATACAAGCCATAGGTTTGTTTCGACACCTTAGAATAAAAAATTCTTCTTCATTATGACATCCAACTTTGAAATTGTTTGCATAATTGAAAGCATCAATTTAAACGGACTTAAAAGAACTAAAAAAATGTTTGGTTCAGTTGTTCAAAGCCCCAACCCACACGTGCAAAATTTGTGCCTTATTTCTTTGATTATGAGAGGTTGTTCGTTTGGAGGGAAGTAATTGAGTGAGAGGCTTTTGTCAATCACTTCCATTCATTTACCCTTCGCTAATCTGTAATAGTAATTTTCTTTTTTTTTTTTTAACTATGAGAGGTTGTTCTATTGTAGGGACGGTCCAAGGCCAGATGAGGACATCAACTCTTTAAGTGGGGGAGACTATAGCATCTCCTGTCCCACATCGAAAGATTTGGGAAAGATGATATATAAAATAGTATAGTAGCCCACTTTAATAACAAGCATTGTTCCTTTTCAAGCCCGAATGAGGATAAAGAGCTATTAAGAGCTAGTGCTTCAGTTAAAGCCNNAAAGGTTAGGTTGTTGGTTAGTATGCTATCTAACAAATCAACCCATGAAGTCGGGGCATTATAGCCTGCCATGTTCTACTTGACTAATCCTACTTGGGTAGTTTGGCTTATATGAATGGTCTGCGTATGGGTGTGGAATTGGTCATCCTCGTACTAAATGTTTGGTTAGTGTTCTCTCCACTTAGAAGCACATACCAGGAGTTTTTG
>NCQV01050262.1:0-15942 GCA_002740545.1 Lophocereus schottii
CTCCTTTGATAAAATCAATGTCAAAATCAAATTGCTTGCCATCTGGCAAATATTCGTTTGGAAACTAGATTGTTAACAACCTTTGGTAAAATCTCTTTTGCTGATCTGCAATCATTCCAGAGTAAAATTTTTTTATAAAATAAATCATCTTGAAAATTTGAAATACAAGGTACTACTAATAGTATTTCCATTTTGATAGTAGAATAATTTTGTTGAGGACCGAGCCAAATACCTGAAGGAAACCTTACTAATTGCCCATTAGGCTGTGACTCTAACTTTTGTTTTAATATACCACAATAGCCTATGTCTGATGCATCTGTTTCTGCTATCATGAATGTAGAGGGTTGGGGACGCCTGGACATGGGAATGACCTCATCTTTTCTTTAATTTGTCAAACTATTCTAGGATGTTCCTCTATCCAAGGGACTGGATTCTTCCTTAGTCTTCTATATAGAGGACAGCAAACTTGGTGTAAATTTGGAAAGAAATCAGAAACATAATTAAGACACCCAAGAAACCTTTGCAGCCGTTTCTTGTCTTTAATCTTACTAGGAAACTTATTAGCGAAGGTTAATGATCTCATGATGGGTTTAATGGTGCTGTGATAAATGTCATGTCCAAGAAATCTAATTTTTTCCTGGAATAATATCATTTTTTATGTAGAAACTGCTAAACCTTTTTTTCTCAATAACATGCAAAAGGGTTTCCAGATGCTTGAGATGTTGATCAATTAAGTTTGAGAAAACTAAAACATCACCAATGTAGAGAATGATAAATGAGGTGTAGGGATTAAAGATGTCATTCATAATATTTTGAAATTCTAAAGGAGTATTTTTTAAACCAAATGACATGATATTCCATTCATAGTTTCCAAATGGAACTGTAAATGCTGTTTTGTATCTATCAGATTCTGCAATTTGGATTTGCCAAAATCCTAATTTCATATCAAATTCGAAAAACACTTTTGCATTATATAATTTGTTTAACAGATCTCTTTTATTGGGGATTGGATATCTAATCCATTGAAGAAGTTTGTTAAGGCGTTTGTAGTTAATAACTAGCTGCGGAACTCCTTCTTTTTCGACGGCGTTATTAATATAGAATGCTACACAACTCCAAGAAGAATTGGATGGCCATATATGCCTTTTGTCTAAAAGATTTTGAATTTCTTTTTTGCAATGCTCAAGAAGTTCAAAACTCATTTGTGTGGGTCTAGCTTTTGCAGGAATGTTTCTTTCGTTGAAATCCTTTTCATAGGGTAAAGAAATAATATGCTTTTTTCGTTCCCAAAATGCATTCGGAAGATTTGAGCATACTTTTCTTTTTATAACTTGTTCAAGGTCTAAAATCTTTCGTTGAATGGAAGGATTTTGTAATTGCTCTTCAATTCTAAGATATGAGATCTCTTCTTGAAGATGGCAAATCTGATTTTGCTTAACATGTAGAACATTTATTTGTTTGAAGATAGAAGATGACTGTAAACTAGTCACTTCTCTTTATCGAGCAATGGTAAGAAAACTAAAAGAAATCTATTTCCCATAATTTTTGTATGAACACCGGATTCATTTACATGGAATGGGTAAATTTGTGTCAAAAATGGAGTTCCTAAAATAACATCATTGGTAATATTATCAACTATAAGAAAAGCATTTTTGAAGCAATAATCATTATTTTGAACATATCCTTTGTTAAGCTTATACTTAATGCTTAATGGTTCACCATTAGCACTAGCCAAATGTTCCTTGGTTCATTCGCAGTATGTTGTGGGAATGGCTCCTCCTTTAATACAATTTGGATCAGCTCCACTGTCAATGAGAGGCACTGTATTAATAAAGAAGTCATTGACAACTAAGTTTACAATTCAATACTCTTTTTGGAAGGTTACTTAAGATATTGTTCGAAGAAATTGGTTATCAGAAATCTTCGTTTCAAGAATTCCTGAGATACCTTTTGGGATTTCAAACGGGAGAGAGGTGCTGGCATTTTGTAATCCGAGAATAGAGTGTTTAGTCTCTATTTCTAGATCTTTTGTCTCAAGATCTAGAACATCATTCTTGAGGATACGAACTTGACATTTAAGTTCATTGACCTCTGTTTGTAGATCTTTTGTGGTAATTTGTCCATAAGGATTTGGAATTGGGTATTGCTCAAAGATTTTTGTAAAGGTAGAGGTTCCAGAACTAAATTTAAAAGACTTATCTTCTTCCTCAAGGATGATTCCTTTGAGTTTTTCAAGATAATCTTTCTTGGTATCGACATCAGGAATTTGTCCAGTGAGGTTGAGAAGGAATTCTTTCTGGGTTTTGTTTGTGATGACATTAAGAGACAAATTGGAGGGGATTCGTATTTAGAGTCCTCACTGGATTCTATATGGTAATCTTCTTCCGACTCAGAACGATCTTTTGTAAGAAGAGCAAGAAGCTTCTTCTGGAGCTCTAGTTCTCCAAATAATAGCTAATTAATTTTTTTGTTCCGTCTTGCGCTGGAAGGCTTTGTGACCAATCTTACCCACACTTGTAACACATAATGGCTTTCTTCTTTTTAGTAGGCAGCTTCTTTGGGGAGTTGGTTTAGGAACTTGTTTCCTTTTGAAAGGTTTAGGTGGTCGATGAGGCCTCCTAAAGTTTGTTTGGGTGGTTTTCTTCTGAACGCATTTGCGAACTGAAGAAGGCACCTCTATCTTTGTTATGCCAAATGCATCACAAAAAGTTCCAATCTCTTTACGAGATTGTTCTTTCACAGATCCATACCTGGCTTGGAGTTGGGTCTCACAACAGAGATTCAGTCCTTCTGTTTTAACTATTCCAAAGATTTGTCCAAATGTTCGTAGGTTAAAAGGAATATCATTTGTTTCAAAATTCTAGCGCAATTTATTGAGAATCCGCTCTCTGAAAAGTTTTGGTAATCCCGCAACAAATCGTTCTTTCCAGAAATCTTGAGTCCCGTCTTCTCTTTTGAGCACGTTGGTAAGGAAGACGTCCTTATACCACCTATAGTCACTTAGGGTAGGACATCTAAGATTAATAAGGATTGTTTTAGATGCACTTGTTCTTCCTTTGGATTGCCTATGAAATGAAGAGTGATGGTATGAATGAGCATTTATAGCCCATATTCTTCTTCTTTTGTTATGCTATTATCCTCTGTCTTGATGTATGTGTGATTAAGGATTTGTGATCTGGACCCCACCAATTCTGGAGTTGACTAGTAAATCCAACCACTATGGCGGTTGCCACTTGTGCACCTTTAAAGTGTTCGGCTTTATTGGCAGAGACGGCCATAGTCATTTCTTATAGGGTAGATAGGATCTCATGTTCTAACTTCCCGTCTATGTTCCATTGATAAACTGAATCTCCACTGAAGTGAGAACTAGTGAAACTTCCTCTCTCTTCATGTTGGATATGAGGAGGAGTTGACCGTGGGTAATAATTTCTAGTAGTCCCCTGAGTCCATTTCGTAATTTTGTTAAGAGCAAGAGGAGAATCATCTTCAAACGTTTGTTGAAGAGGGTTGATAACGTCCTCACTATTAGTACTCTCAACATCCTCGCCTTCTTCTTCTGAAGAAGTATCAGATGGTTGATTTGGACATGTTTTGTCAATGCACGTGACTGCCTTGTCTTTAAATAAGGGATCAAGTTCTTTTATTTGGTAAAAAATAATTTTTAGAAGTTGATCATTAGCACATGAAGAGCCTTTAGGAAAAGATTCTTCTTTCTTTTTTGGGATACTATCCATTTTAAAGAAAGCTTTTGAAATATTATCAGCATAGGTAGGGATTTGTCTAGGGATTTGTTTTGCTGCATTATAGGTTTCTTCGATTCGAACTGAAACATGGTTCAATTATTCTGTAATGGTGTTAAGGATGGTATTTGTATAGTTAGCTTGTTTATGGACTTTCTTGTGGCCATCTACCTTGACAGTATCATTCCCCTCTCGGCGTTTGCAAAAAGGTGTGGCTAGAAGACGCTCACCTTTGAGGTGGATTTTGAGGTCTTGGGAAGGAGGATGGAGGGAAGAAAGACTACCACCATCAGGCAGATGCCATGTTTTGAGAAGATTTGTCTGGACATTAAGGCTAGGCTGGTTGAAAATATCAGAGAGGCAATATTTGGATGTAAATGTAGGGAACCACATAAAGAAAGGAAAATTGATGCGGACACATTCCATATCTCGGATCCAATCTTTGTTTACATGTTCCTGAAGATCTCTATTGATTTGTTCAAACCATACTCTAAGAGAAGCATTTTCTTTGGAGTAGTAGTCATTTTCAATAAATTGCCAATCAATAGAAAAGTTCATGTTTGTTGAAACATTGATTGCAACAACTATTGTTGATGAAGCAGGAGACGGAGGATCAATGAGAGGTTCAGGGACTGTAGCTCTGAATCTATATCTTGTTGAATGATCGAAAGGCTTAGATTTGGCAGAGAGATTAGAAAAAGATCTTCGATAATTTGAAGGGGGCAAATCGAGGGTTCTCCTTCGATAGATAAAGATCGAAATCTTAGAATACCCTACCATCAGGCTCTTCTATGATTTGATCATTATCTCTTCTCTTGATTTGTGCAGAGGGTTAAGGTTCGTGGAGTTCAAGCTCATTTGGTAGAGTTATGTCATCCCATTTGAGATGTTTTGGAGTGAAGTCCATGGGTTTGTCACCTTTAATTTGTAATAAAATGGTCTCATGTGAGTTGGTAGGAAGAGGATTAAGAAATCGAGTATTTAAATTTATAGGCATGAGCCAAAAATAAACTCAAAATATAACAACAAAGTTTTTGAAATCATGAAACTCATCACCTTGAATATGCACATCCAGCTTCAAGGCTTCGGCTGTCATGGGACATGTAAGATCAACTGTAAAATTAGGATAGCAGTTAAAGAATATAGGTCCTTTGCAAACATTTGTTTGTATTACAACTAAGAGAGAAGACTTATACTTTTTTAGTCGTTTGTCACTTAGAGCCATAAAAATAGGAGTATTAACACCCTTTTTAGAAGAGGTTTAATGGTACTTGCAAAAGGCCAATATGCATAAATCTGTAATTTGCCTTTAAATGGCTTTCAATCGAATTTTGATTAATCATAGTAATTGTTTGTAATCTGTTTTGCAAACTTATGACTTCTTCATGAGTTTTGACAGAATATGCACGAATGAAATCAAAGGTACCAATTTTGTAAATTGTGCCAATTTCTATCCTAGGGATAGTCCATCTTTCATAATTGTCTGTGGTAGGTGCCTTATATATGGGACCTGTTCTTTGTTCATTTGAGTTAATAATATTCTTATTGCTACAATCTGAGTTAAAAGACAATAATCTTCTTAACATAGACACCATTATGAATGCATGAAGTACCCTTATAATGCAGACAGATGACAAGGATGGGACCACCAATCGGGACCACCAACACGGCTGACAAATAACTGCACACGGCTGACCAACGACTAATATCACCACTGTCGGCAACTTTTAGGGAGCACCTGCTTGTAACAGTATCTAAATGCAGAAAGAACAATTGTCTAATGGCTCTGATAACAGCAGAAAATAGGATCAAAGTAATATGATACCAGTAGAAAACACAATTGTCTAGTGGCTCTTATACCAGCAGAAAACAGGATCAAAGTAATATAAAAAATAAACACAATAAACACAATTGTAGCTTTATTTAAGATAGAAAATGCATAAAATACTTACAAAATTGTAGTACTATAGAAAGACTTGTAAATGAAAAGGTTACAAAATAACTATTTTTGGGGATGAAAGCTAGAGAGAGAGAGTAGTGGCGAGGAAGGTTGGGAACTCAGTCTTTTTCTTTTTCAATGATTTTCTTCAAATGTAATTGTATTCTTTAAATTGGCAGAAATGAATAATTGAGATGCTCCAGCTCTCAAAATTGTGCCGTTTTTTATCGAAATGAGTAATTGAGATGCTTTAGCTATCAAAAGTTGTCATTTTGTTCTATTTTAATAAGAAGCAGATGAAATGTTTAACATCTGTGGTGATGCGCTCTTCATGAATAGTAACTTGTTGGGGAACCATAGAAATGGCATTTGCCGACATTTTGTTTTACCTGCAGAACAAAAGATTTGTTAAAAAATGGTCCTTATTTTTGCTAAAGGGCGAGACCTTTGCGGGCTCTGTTTGCATTTGATTTTTTTTTTTTGGTTTTCAGAATGTCATAGATCATAAGGATCTTGTGAATCTTGAAGATGACATTCTCTGAGTTTGTTGGAGGATCCAGCAAAACTTGTCATAGCTTCTCCTGAATTGCCTTCGTCATCATCTTTGTCAAGGATTTTTTGTAGAAATACTTGTCTCATAGCGGGATCATCTTTGAGTAACTCCAGGATCTCCCACTCCTTTTGTGAAAGTCCTTTAGATCGAGCTTTTCTTGAAGAAGTAGGACTTTCCTTTTTGAGTGGAGTAGATGGTCCAATGGCAATCTCACTCCTTTTTTCAAATGTATGCAAATTGTGTAGCGTCAACTTCTTTGTCTTTGTCTTGCAAAAAAATTTCGACGTTCTCTTTGCCACAAAACTTAGTTTTGTACTCATTCCATCATTTGACTTTGTAGACACGGATCACCGATAAAGGGAATTGGTTAAGGAGATAGTTTTGAAATCGATACTCCCAACTAAATGTCAAGGCAATGTTGAAAGTTCGAAAAAATTGGACTTCTTTTGTGTATGGTTTTAGTGCTGGCATGTTATGATTCCAAAACTCCCAACCCTTGGGAAGATTGGAAGTAGTGCAACCAAACTATGTCCACCAGTAATAAAACCAAGGCATTAGTGCAATTGTCGTAAAAATTGAAAAACCACGAATGGGTATCAGGATGGTATAGAAAAGTTCTAAACCATGGCCATTTTGTAATCATTATAGTTGAAGGTGAGCGGATCATAGGTAATTGAAAACTTGTGTTCTTCAAACGGATTTTTTCATTGTTGTGTACTGAGAATGTTCCTTATAATACATTTTGAAAAAAGGATAAATCCAGGGTTAATTTTTTCATGAATATGGGTAATGTCGATTGAACGACTATGAACTAGGACAAGTTCATAAAATTGTCTGGTTTTGCGAGGATGGTCATTGAGGAAATGGGAGTTTTCGAAGCTTTTTTGAATGAGAGGCTTAATGGTCTCAGCAGCAGGGGCTGTTTTGTAAGTTGTCAAGAAAAGGTGTTCAGTGAAACGAACCATATAATTTTCTTGGACTAGTTTTGTGGGTGGATTAGAATCAATTGTCCTATAGGGTAATGAAGGGAAATTGGCCAAAGGTGAAAATGTATTATGTGTTGCTACTTGTAGCTGATAATCTTCTGCCTTTTATATACCTTTGCCCTTATCTTTGGGGTTGCTCATTTTGAATCCTATAACAAAGAGGGTTTGTCACTCTTTCCATGTAAGAACTCTCCGGCAAGACAATCTGGAAGAGAGTTGGCTTCTCCTTTGATAAAATCAATGTCAAAATCAAATTGCTTGCCATCTGGCAAATATTTGTTTGGAAACCAGATTCTTAACAACCTTTTGTAAAATCTCTTTTGTTGATCTGCAATCATTCCGGAGTAAAATTTTTTTATAAAAGAAATCATTTTGAAATTTTGAAATACAAAGTACTGCTGATAGTATTTTCATTTTGATAGTAGAATAATTTTGTTGAGGACCGAGCCAAATACCTGAATGAAACCTTACTAATTGCACATTAGGCTGTGACTCTAACTTTTGTTTTAATATACCGCCATAACCTATATCTGATGCATCTGTTTCTGCTATCATGAGTGCAGAGGGATTAGGGACGCCTAGACATAGGAATGACATAACCTTTTCTTTTAATTTGTCGAACTATTCTAGTATGTTCCTCTATCCAAGCAACTGGATTCTTCCTTAGTCTTCTATATAGAGGAGAATAAACTTCGTGAAAATTTGGAAAGAAATCAGAAACATAATTAAGACACCCAAGAAACCTTTGCAGCTATTTCTTGTCTTTAATCTCACCAGGAAACTTATAAGCAAAGGCTAATGATCTCATGATGGGTTTAATGGTGCCCTGATAAATGTCATGTCCAAGAAATCTAATTTTTGCCCGGAATAATATCATTTTTGATGCAGAAACTGCTAATCCATTTTTCTCAATAACATGCAAAAAGGTTTGGAGATGCTTGAAACGTTGGCCAGTTAAGTTTGAGAAAACTAAAACATCATCAATGTAAACAATGATAAATGAGGTGTAGGGATTAAAGATGTCATTCGTAATATATTGAAATTCTGAAGGAGCATTTTTAAACCAAATGGCATGACATTCCATTCATGGTGACCGAACGGAACTGTAAACGCTGTTTTGTGTCTATCAGGTTCTGCAATTTGACTTTGCCAAAAGCCTGACTTCATATTGAATTTGGAAAACACTTTTGCATTCTATAATCTGTTTAACAGATCTCTTTTATTGGAGATTGGATATCTAATCCATTGAAGAACTTTATTAAGGGGTTTGTAGTTAATAACTAGCCGCGGAACACCTCGTTCTTTTTCATTGGCGTTATTAATATAGAATGCTGCACAACTCCAAGGAAATTTGGATGGTTGTGTAAGCTTTTTGCCTAAAATATTTCCAATTTCTTTTTTGCAATGCTCAAGAAGTTCAAAATTCAATTGTGTGGGTCTAGATTTTGTGGGAATGTTTTCTTTCGTCGAAATACTTTGCATAGGGTAAAGAAATAATATGCTTCTTTCGTTGCCAAAATGCATTCGGAAGATCGGAGCATACTTTCTTTTTATAACTTGTTCAAGGTCTAAAATCTTTTGTTGAATAGAAGGATTTTGTAATTGCTCTTCAATTCTAAAATATGACATCTCTTCTTGAAGATGGCAAATCTGATTTTGCTTAACACGTAAAACATTTATTTGTTTGAAGATAGAAGATGACTATAAACTAGTCACTTCTCTTTGTCGAGCAGTGGTAAGAAAACTAAAAGAAATCTGTTTCCCATAATTTTTGTATGAACACCGGATTCATTTACATAGAATGGGTAAATTTGTGTCAAAAATGGAGTTCCTAGAATAAATTTATTTGTAATATTATCAACTATAAGAAAAATATTTTTGAAACAATGATCATTGTTTTGAATATATCCTTTGTTAAGCTTATACTTAATGCCTAATGGTTCACCATTAGCACGAGCCAAATGTTCCTTGGTTCATTCGCAGTATTTTGTAGGAATGATTCGTCCTTTCATATAATTTTGATCAGCTCCATTGTCAATGAGAGCCACTGTATTATTAGAGTAGTCATTGACAACTAAGTTTACAATTGATTACCATTTTTGGAAGGTTACTTGAGATATTGTCTGAAGAAATTGGTTATCAGAAATCTCTGTTTCAGGAATTCCTGAAATCTCTTTTGGGATTTCAAGCAGGGCAGAGGTACTAGCTTTTTGTAATTTGAGAATAGAGAGTTTAGTCTCTATTTCTTGATCTTTTGTCTTAAGATCCAGAACATCATTCTTGAGGATACAAACTTGTAAGTTCGTTGACCTCTATTTGTAGATCTTTTGTGGTAATTTGTCTATAAGGGCTTGGAATTGGGTGTCGCTCAAAGATTTTTATAATGGTAGAGGTTTCGGGGCTAAATTTAAAAGACTTATCTTCTTCCCCAAGGATGATTCCTTTTAGTTTTTCAAGATAATCTTTCTTGGTATCGACATCAGGAATTTGTCCAATAAGGTCGAGAAGGAATTCTTTCTGGGTTTTGTTTGTGATGACACTAAGAGACAATATTGGAGAGGATTCGTATTCGGAGTCCTCACTGGATTCTACATAGTAATCTCCTTACGACTCATAACCATCTTTTGTAAGAAGAGCAAGAAGCTTCTTCTGGGGCTCTAGTTGTCCAGAAAATAGCTCATTAATTTTTTGTTCAGTCTTGCACTCGAAGGCTTTGTGACCAATCTTGCCACACTTGTAACACACAATGCTTTCTTCTTTTTAATAGGCAACTTCTTTTTGGGAGTTGGTTTAGGAACTTGTTTCCTTTTGAAAGGTTTAGGTGGTCAGTGAGGCCTCCTAAAGTTGTTTTGGGTGGTTTTCTTCTAAATGCATTTGCAAAGTGCAGAAGGCACTTCTATCTTTTTTAGGCCAAATGCATCACAGAAAGTTCCAATCTCTTTATGAGATTGTGCTTTCTCAGATCCATACTTGGCTTGGAGTTTAATCTCACTACAAAGATTTAGTCCTTCTGTTTTAACTACTCCAAAGATTTGTCCAAATGTTAGTAGTTTAAAAGGAAGATCATTTGTTCTAAAATTCTTGTGATATTTATTGAGGATGCGTTCTCTGAAAAGTTTTGGTAATCTTGTAATCAATCATTCTTTCTAGAAATCTTGAGTCCCGTCTTCTCTTTTGAGCACGTTGATAAGGAAGACGTCCTTATACCACCTATAGTCACTTAGGGTAGGACATCTAAGGTTAATAAGGATTGTTTTAGACGCGGCTTGTTCTTCCTTTGGATTGCCTATGAAATGAAGAGTGATGGTATGAATGAGCATTTCTGGCCCATCCCCTTTACCTTTTGTTGTGCCATTATGCCCGGTCTTGATGTATGTGTGATTAAGGATTTGTGATCTGGTGTCAGGGTCTAGGAAATTACCCCACCAATTTTTGAGTTGACCAGTAAATCGAACAACTATGGCCATTGCCGCTTGTGCACCTTTAGAGTGTTCGGCTTTATAGGCAGAGATGCCTATAGACAGTTCTTGTAGGCCAGATAGGATCTCATGTTCTGACTTCCCATCTATGTTCCATTGATAAACTAAATCTCCACTGAAGTGAGAAGTAGTGAAACTTGCTCTCTCTTCATATTGGATATGAGGACGAGTTTACCGCAGGTAATAATTCCAGGTGGTCCCCTAAGTCCAATTCCTAATTTTGTTAATAGCAAGAGGATAATCATCTTCAAACGTTTCTTGAAGAGTGTTGACAACGTCCTCACTCCTAGTACTCTCAACATCCTCGTCTTCTTCTTCGGAAGAAGTATCAGATGGTTGATTTTGTCATGTTTTGTCAAGGCACGTGACTGCCTTGTCTTTAAACAAGGGATCAAGTTCTTTGATTTGGTCAGAAATAATTTTGAGGAGTTGATCGTTAGCACTTGAAGAGGCTTTAAGAAAAGATTTTTCATTCTTTTTTAGGATACTGTCCATTTTAAAAAAAGGTTTTGAAATATTATCAGTATAGGTAGGGATTTGTTTGGGGATTTGTTTTGCTGCCTTATGGGTTTCTTTGATTCGAATAGAAACATGGTTCAATTGTTCTATAACGGTATTCAGGATGGTATTTGTATAGTTAGCTTGTTGATGGACTTTTTTGTGGTAATCTACCTTAACAATATCATTCCCCTCCCGGCCTATACAAAAAGGTGTAGCTTGAAGAGGCTAACCTTTGAGGTGGATTTTGAGGTCTTCGGAAGGAGGATGGATGGAAGAAAGACTACCACCATCAGGCGGATGCCATGTTTTGAGAAGAGTTGTCTGGACATTAAGAGTAGGCTGGTTGAAAATATCTGAGAGGCCATATTTGGATATAAATGTAGGGAACCACATAAAGAAAGGAAAATTGATGCGTAGACGTTCCATATCTTGGATCCATTCTTTGTTTATGTGTTCTCGAAGATCTCTATTGTCTTGTTTAAGCCATACTCTAACAGAAGCATTTTCTTTAGAGTAGTACTCATTTTTAGTAAATTGCCAATCAATAGAAAAGTTCATGTTTGTTAAAGCATTGATTGCAACACCTATTCCTGATGAAGTAGGAGGATCAATGATAGGTTCAGGGACTGAAGCTCTGGATCTATACCTTGTTGAATGATCTAAAGGCTCAGATTTGGCAGAGAGATTAGAAAAAGATATTCGATAATTTAAAGGGGGAGGAATCGAGGGTTCATCTCTGATAGATAAAGATCGACATCGTAGAATAACCCTGCCATCAGACTCTTCTATGATTTCATCGATATCTCTTCTCTCGATTTGTGCAGAGGGTTGAGGTTCGTGGAGTTCAAGCTCATCGGGAAGAGTTATTTCATCCCATTTGAGAAGTTTTGGAGTGAAGACCATGGGTTTATCGTCTTCAATTTGTAATAAAACTGTCTCTTGTGAGTTGGTAAGAAGAGGATTAAGAAATCTAGTATTTAAATTTGTAGACATGAGCCGAAAAAAATTCGAAATATAACAACGAAGTTTTTGAAATCATGAAACTCATCACCTTGAATATGCACATTCAACTTCAAGGCTTCGGGTGTCATGGAACATGTAAGATCAACTGTAAAATCAGGATAGCAGTTAAAGAATATATGTCCTGTGTGAACATTTGTTTGTATTACAGCTAAGAGAGAAGACTTATACTTGTTTAGTCGTTTGTCTCTTAAAGCCATAAAAATAGGAGCATTAACACCCTTTTTCAGAAGAGGTTTAATGGCTACTTGCACAAGGCCAATATGCATAAATCTGTAATTTGCCTTTAAATGACTTTCAATCGAATTTTGATTAATCATAGTAATTGTTTGTAATCTATTTTGCAAACTTATGACTGCTTTAAGAGTCTTAACGGAATATGCACGAACAAAATCAACGGTACCAATTTTGTAAATTGTGTCAATTTCTATTCTAGGGATAGTCCAGCTTTCATAATTGTCTATGGTAGGTGCCTTATATATAGGACCTGTTCTTTATTCATTTGAGTTAATAATAATCTTATTGCTGCTATCTGAGATAAAAGACAATAATCTTCTTAACCTAGACGCCATTACGAATGCATGAAGTACCCTTATAATGCAGACAGATGACAAGGATGGCACCACCAACTGGGACCACCAACATGGCTAACAAACGGCTGCACACTGTTGACCAACGCCTAATATCACTGCTGTCGACACCTTCTAGGGAACACCTACTCGTAACAGTATCCAAATATGGAGAACACAATTGTCTAATGGCTCTGATACCAGCAGAAAGCAGGATCAAAGTAATATGATACCAGCAGAAAACACAATTGTCTAATGGCTCTGATACCAGCAGAAAACAAGATAAAAGTAATATAAAAAATAAACACAATAAACACAATTGTAGCTTTATTTAAGATAGAAAATGCACAAAATACTTAAAAAATTGTAGTAGTGGAACATAAAGACTTGTAAATGAAAAGGTTACAAAATAACCATTTTTGGGAATGAAGGCTAGAGAGAGAGGGTAGTGACGAGGAAGGTTTGGAACTCAGTCTTTTTCTTTTTCAATGATTTTCTTCAAATGCAATTGTCTTCTTTAAATAGGCAGAAATGAATAATTGAGATGCTCCAGCTATCAAAATTGTATGCCATCTCTTGGCAAAATGAGTAATTGAGATGCTCCAGCTGTCAAAAGTCATCGTTTTGTTCTGTTTTGATAAGAAGCAGCGGAAATGTTTGACATCTGTGGCGATGCACTATTCATGAATAGTAACTTGCCAGGGAACTGTGGAAATACCATTTGCCGACACTTTTGTTTCGCTTGCAAAATAAAAGATTTGTTAAAAAATGGTCCTTCCTTTTGCAAAAAGGGCGAGACCTTTGCGGGCTCTTTTTGCATTTCATTTTTTTTTTGTTTTCAGAATATCACAGATCATAAGGATCTTGTGAATCTTGAAGATCACATTCTTTGGGTTTGTTGGAGGATCCAGCAGAACTTGTTGTAGCTTCTCCTGAATCACCTTTGTTATCATCTTTATCAAGGATTTTTTTTTTTGTAGAAATACTTGTCTCAGAGCGGGATCATCTTTGAGCAACTCAAGGATCTCGCACTCCTTCTGTGAAAGTCCTTTGGATCAAGCTTTTATTGAAGAAGTAGGACTTTCCTTTTTGAGTGGAGTATATGGTCCAATGGCAATCTCACTCCTTTTTTCAAATGTATGCGAATTGTGTAGCATAGACTTCTTTATCTTTGCCTTGCTGAAAAATTCAACGTTCTCTTTGCCATACAACTTAGTTTTGTACTCATTTCACGATTTGACTTTGTAGACACGGATCACCGATAAAGGGAATTGGTTAAGGAGATAGGTATGAAATCGATACTCCCAACTAAATATCCAAGCAATGTTGAAAGTTCGAAAAAATTGGACGTCTTTTTTGTATGGTTCTAGTGCTGGCATGTTATGATTCCAAAAGTCCCAGCCTTCCTTGCCCTCGTTAGGAAGAATGGAAGTAGCGCAACCAAACCATGTCCACCAGTAATAAAACCATATGGGAAAGGTATTAGTGCACTTGTCGTGAAAATTAAAAAACCACAAATGGGTATCAGGATGGTACAGAAAAGTTCTAAACCGTGCCATTTTATAATCATTATAGTTGAAGGTGGGCAGATCATAGGTAATTGAAAACTTATGTTCTTCAAAAGGATTTTTCCATTGCTGTGTAATGAGAATGCTCCTTACGATACATTTTGCAAAAAGGATAAATCCAGGGTTAATTTTGTTATGAGTATGGGTAATGTCGATTGAACGAGTATCAACTAGGATAAGTTCATAAAATTGTCTGGTTTTGCAAGGATGGTCATTGAGGAAATGGGAGTTTCCGAAGCTTTTTTGTATGAGAGGTTTAATGGTCTCAGCAACAAGGGTTATTTTGTAAGTTGTCAAGAAAAGGTGTTTGGTGAAATGAACCATATAGTTTTCTTGGACTAGTTTTGTGGGTGGATTAGAAACAATTGTCCTATAGAGTAATGGAGGGAAATTGGCTAAAGGTGAAAATGTATTATGTGTTGCTAGTTGTAGCTGATAATCTTCTGCCTTTTGTATACCTTTTCCCTTATCTTTGGGCTTACTCATTTTGAATCCTGTAACAAAGCGAGTTTCTCACTATATCCTTGTAAGAACTCTCTGTTAAGGAAATCTAGAAGGGAGTTAGCTTCTCCTTTGATAAAGTCAATGTCAAAATCAAATGCCGAAAGAATTGCTTGCCATCTGGCAAATATTTGTTTCGAAACCAGATTCTTAACATCCTTTTGTAAAATCACTTTTGCTGATTTACAATCACTCCAGAGTAAATTTTTTTTGTAAAATAAATCATCTTGAAATTTTGAAATACAAAGTACTACTGATAGTATTTCCTTTTTGATAGTAAAATAATTTTGTTGAGGACCGAGCCAAATACCTTTTGCGCCCACGTTCATTATATTACTTTAAGCTGATTATATTGCCTCCTTACATTATAAAATTCGTATTTTTATAAACAATACGAGTTAAATTATTGTGGATGCGCTTATGTGAACTGTAACGTCCCAAATTAAACATTTTTCACTGTTTATATCCCCCTTAATAAATCGCTTAATTATAATCTTGACAACCCAATGATGGGGGCATTACCGCCGTCCAAAAGGACAAGGCTTGAAACATGAGTGCTGTAAATAACATAACTAAGCATAACCTCAAACATATACACTCACATCAAGTGTTAACAAATGAGGAGTTTATAAACCATAGTAAGATAATTCACTATGGAGTCTACATCTTCATCCATAGAAGAATTCACAATACAACTTTAAGGTATGCATATACGATATTACTTCTAATCCACCTGGATTTCCGTTCTTCTCTTATTCTCTTCAGTTGTTTCGCTGGCATGAGGACAATACTCTGTGTATTTGCCTAAAATAAAACATGAAAAA
Source organism: Lophocereus schottii (assembly GCA_002740545.1). Taxonomy (NCBI): domain Eukaryota; kingdom Viridiplantae; phylum Streptophyta; class Magnoliopsida; order Caryophyllales; family Cactaceae; genus Lophocereus; species Lophocereus schottii. The sequence continues at coordinate 15,681 of NCQV01050262.1, forward strand.
CATTTCGAACTGTGAGCCGAAGCTCAATACATGCATTCCTGAATTGTTAAATGATCATTGAACACTGGTTGGGCCCGCTTTGCAATTCGTTTTAAGTTAAAAACAGTGAATGAGGTAAATGTAAAACTGTATTGCTAATTATTATCTGATAGTGAACCCCTTGATACTGTCACGATCTATGAATATGTGTACACCTGCCAAGCCGACTGGGGGACCTGGCCTGAAGCCGCGCGGGTAATTGAAGGGCCATGCCCTGTAACTG
>NCQV01050276.1:0-25402 GCA_002740545.1 Lophocereus schottii
CCTAGTGTGTCTCAAACTGAGTATGCTAAAATTATAGGAAGTGTAATGTTTCTCTCGAGCTTTACTCGTCCTGACATTGCCTATGTTGTTCGTAGGTTAAGTTGCAGTACTCATAGCCCTAGCAAAGAACATTAGGATGCACTTCTTCCTTTGCGTAAGTGTCCTAGAGGTACAATTGATTGGAGTTTGCATTTTAACAAGTTTTCTGCCGTGCTAGAAGGATATTGTGATGCAAACTAAGTTTCTGATAACGATGAAGTTAGTTCTACTGGCGGTTGAGGGGCTATTTCATGGAAGTCTACGAAACAGATGTGTATAGCCCGCTTTGCCATGGAATCTGAATTTATTACTCTTGAGTTGGCAGGTCAGGAAGCAGAATGGTTTAAGGGTCTGTTAGCACAAGTGCCACTATAGGGAAAATAGGCAACTCCTATTTCCCTATATTGTGACTAACAGGTAGCAATAGCAGTGGCACACAACAGTGTCTATAATGGAAATAAGAGACACATTCGTATTAGACATAGTGCGGTGAAAAAATTGCTAAAACATGGTGCCATATCCCTACAATATGTGAAATCAGAGAAGAATCTGGTAGATCCTCTTACTAAAGGATTGATCAGGCAAGTGGTGCTTGAAACGTCGAGGGGGATGGGACTTAAGCCTATAGCTTGAAGTGATATGGTGGATACCCACTAGTGGTCAAACGAAACCATACTAATCTTCAAGATACACTACATTCCTATCCCTATGGCGTGTGATAGTGTTTAGAGCATGAGCTTACGCTCTTAATGGATTCATACCCATTGTGGGGGTGCTAGTGAGAAGCACTTGATGAATTCACCATTTGATGATTGTGAGGTTAAGCTATATTATACTCTTAATAATTCCATAGCCATAGTTATGGTGGTCTAGGTTGAGATAGATTTGATGACATTACCTATGCAAGTGTGAAGGTTTGGCTGTCTCATATGAGAGACCTAGGCTGTCTCTCTAGAACACTTATGAGACCCAAGGTGTGCGCATGGCCATAAAAGTGCTAGTATGCCTATCGCGGAGTATGCAGTTTCTTAAGGGTTGATATGTGTTGCGGCGGTCTCAATTGAGGTCTTTTAAGTTCAAGACTTGGTTCACTAGTTAGACTATTAGTTGTTGCCTCACATCACTAAGGTGTCAATTCAAATCGAAAGATATTGACGCTCAAGTATCTGATCCTCTTTTGCTTAGAATTCCTTTCCTAAATTGTTTTGCCTTGTATACCATTAGTGTAATGGTAATGGGAACAACGCTTTCAAGCCTTTCTTCCATTTTCTCTCTCTCTCTCTCTTACACTTGTCCCACTTGGAACTTTTGACGGATGTTTTGAGGGGTTTATATACCCCATTTTCCTAACTCTTATTGAATAACTAAAGACTATGGTTTATGGGGTTGAGGGTGTCTTGGGCAACCACACGTGCTCCCACCATAGCCGTTTGCCCATCTGAGTTGGGCTGGGCTGAGCGCGGGCCGCGGGTTGTGGATTATGGGTTGTAGCCCTATCTTATCCTTTTGGAAGAATTCCGTTTAATATTTTCACAATAGATTACATTAAAATCTTTCGTGAATCACTCCCAACCATTATGGTCTTCCTGGTCCTCCTCCACCCCTTGAATGTTACCAGATATTCTGCCTTGTTCTGTACCATTTTAATGGCCTCGTAATAGCCATATTCCCTCTATAAATGGAGGGCTTAGGAGTATGGCTCCATACTCCAGTTCTCGCAGCTCTCTCCTTCCTTCTTCTTCTCTGCTTATTCTGGGTTTACATACTGCATACTCTAAACTCTTGGCCGCGAAGTGCATGCATTCAAGAGCACTGAGTTAACCTTAGCAAGCAACCGACTATATCGATTTGCACTGTAGTTAAGCCGTAATTGCTTTTAAGGTCGTGGCTTATCCACGACTCAGTTTGTTTGGTTGTTTGCCAGCCATTGTTAACTTTATTTTCTTTAATAATTTGAAAGCAGTTAATTTCTGTAATGGCTGCTTCATTCTAGAAAAATCTCCCGAAACTCTACAAAATCGAGCCCCTTGATGGAACTAACTAAAAAGTTCGTTCCAAAAATTGCTCCTATGCTTTGAACAGCTCGAGATTGATTATGTTCTGTCCTCTGACCATCTTGACAGAGATAATACTTTTCAGTATACTGATGCTGAGAACTCTCTCTCCACTCCTCTTGCCCCAATGACGCCTGTCACTCTGCTTGATGACGTTCCTGAGAAGAAACTAGAAAAGAACAATAAACTGGCTCGAAGCTACTTGCTGAACAACATGTCAAATCCTCTGTTTGATCTGTTTATGAACTTCAAATCTGCAAAGATCATATGGACCAAATTGAAGGTGAAATATGGTTCAGATGATGCTAAAAAGAAGAAGTATGTCGTTGGCAAGTAGCTGCAGTTCCAGAATGTCGATGACAAATTGATTATGGAACAAGTTCATACCTACAAGAACCTATGTGCTGAGGTGCTGACTGAAGGCATGAAGATATGCGAAATTTTACAAGCAAATCTTCTGATTGAGAAATTTTTGCCATCTTGGAGCGACTGCAGAAATCGCCTAAAGCACAAAAAGAAGGACCTAACCCTGCAAGAATTGATCAGTCATATGAGGACTAAAGAAGCGAATTAGCTAAAAGATAAGATGTCTTCCATACCCCTAAATTCATCTAAAGCTAACCTTGTTGAATCTCCCGTGCCTTCAAACAGAGACAGGTTCAAAGGTAAAAATAAGAAGGATCAAAAGCAATCCAGACATCAGAACCAGTTGAAAAGAACAAACAGTAAGATCCAAAAACAGAAGGTTGTTTGTCACGTTTGTGGCAAACCTGGCCATAAGGCATATCAGTGCAACCTTCGCAAAGGAGCTAGTACGGCGAACCAGAAACATATAAGGCAAGCTGCTGTACAAGCCAATTTGACTAAAGATACTGAGATTTTTTGTGCAGTGACGCCGAAGGTCAACTTGGTGTCTAACTCCACAAATGAATTATGGATACCGGAGCAACAAGTCACTTCTGTGTCAACAAGGATCTGGTGCATGACTTCAAAGATGCTCTNGATGGCAAACACGTCTTTATGGGCAATGTTACAACGGTTGGAGTTATGGGTAAAGGGAAAGTACTTTTAAATTTACTTCTGGAAAATCATTTTAGTTAAACAATGTGTTGTATGTAGCTTCCCTTTGTAGAAACTTAGTTTCTAGGAGCCTCCTTGATGTTGCTGGTTTCGAAGTGAACCAAAAAGCTGGGAAAATTGTTACTCTTCGTACTAGGGGTTTTGTTGGAAAGGGGTATCGTAGTGGGGGGCTTTTTGTTCTGATTGTTGCCTCTGATGCTGCTAATGGAAATGCTTCCACTTCTATTTATGTTGCTGAGTTTATGGATTTGTGGCATGGTAGACTTGGTCATGTTAATTATGGTTCAATAAACAAACTAAGGAACATATGGTTAATTCCTAACATTAACACACAAAATTGTTCGGAATGTGATGTTTGTCTTGAAGCAAAATTTGTTGAAAAACCATTCAAGTCTATAACAACAAGAAAGACTCGGTTGCTTGAAGTTGTGCATTCAGACTTAGCAGACTTTAAGAAAACAATTAGTAAGGGAGGAAAGATATGGTACCTTATCTTTGTAGGTTACTTCTCTAAATATACCAAAGTTTACCTCCTGAAGTCTAAAGATGAGGCTGAGGAAATGTTCTCGAAATACAAAGCAGAAGTTAAGAATCAATTAGAATGAAAAATCAAGAGACAGAGGTTTGACAGAGGTCAGGAATGTGATACCAACTCCTTGATTGCTTTCTGTGAAAAAAATGGCATTATACATGATACTAATGCCACTTATATCCCTCAACAAAATAACGTAGTGGAACGAAAAAATCATACCCTTAAGGAAATAATGAATGCTATGATTGTTAGTTCAGCGTTGCCTGATAATATATAGGGGGAGGCTATTTTAACTGCTTGTTTCATCATCAATAGAGTTCCTCATAAAAAGTTAGACCAAACCCCATATGAACTATGGAAAGGTTATGTTCCTAACTTGAGTTATTTGAAAGTGTGGGGGTGTTTGGCTAAGGTTGTCTTACCCAGTCATAAATGTACTAACATAGGCCCAAAGACCTTTGATGCTATCTTTATTGGCCATGCTCAAAATAATGCTGCTTATAGATTCATGTCATTAAGTGATTATTCTACCTTTGAAGATAGAGATGCAGAATTCTTTGAGCATGTTTTTCCTTTGAAAAAGAAAGTGCCTAATATGGTATCTGATGTTGTACCTGAAAAACTGTGTACTTGCCTGCTTCTAGTTCTGACGTTAGGGAGTTAGTAACTGAACCTAGAAGAAGCAAGAGACGTAGAATCAAAACCAGTTTTGGACCTGACACTTTGTCAGCACTTCCCTAGTAGAAACTTTTGACAATTTGGATGTTGATGTCATAACCGAGGAACTTGTGTCCATCTTCTTGATTGAGGAAGATCCCAAAACCTATCAAGAGGCTATAAGGTCTATTGATGCTACCTTTTGAAAAGAAGCTATTAAGAGTGAAATAGATTCTCTCGACTCAAACAAAACATGGGAATTAATTGACTTGCCTAAGGGTTGTAAACCTATTAGCAGTAAGTGGATCTTCAATAAGAAGTTGAGGTCTGATGGTTCAATTGACAAGTGTAAGGCCAGATTGGTTATTAGGGGCTTTGACTAGAAAAAAGGGATAGATTATTTTGATACCTACTCTCATGTGACCAAAATAGCTACCATTAGAACTTTAATTACCTTAGCTGCAATCTTTGATCGTGTTGTATATCAAATGGATGTCAAAATAGAACTTCTTAATGGTGACTTAGAGGAAGAAACTTATAAAACCCAACCTGAGGGTTATGAGGTACCTGTTCAGGAGAACAAGGTATATAGACTGAGAAAGTCCCTTTATGGTCTAAAGCAAGCTCCTAAACAGTAGTATGAGAAGTTTGACAGCCCTTTTGTGCAAAATGGCTTTACTACTCATTTGTCTTATTCTTGTGTATATTCGAAACTGATTAGATCAGATCGTGTACTTATATGTCTCTATGTTGATGATATGCCGATCTTTGGCACAAATTTGCTTGTTGTTAATGAGACTGATACGCTGTTATCTTCTCTTTTTGAAATGAAAGAAATGGGAGAAGCAGATGTGATCTTAGGGATCCAGATTTGGAAAACCAACACTAGTTTTTTATTATGTCAGTCACATTACATTGAAAAAGTGTCAAAGAAATTTAACTGCTTTGATGTCACACCAGTGAGAACCCCTTATGATCCTATCATACAGTTAAAAAAGAACAAATGACCTAGTGTGACTCAAACTGAGTATGCTAAAATTATAGGAAGTGTAATGTTTCTCATGAACTTTACTCATCTTGACATTGCCTATGTTGTTAGTAGGTTAAGTCGCTATACTCATAACTCTAGCCAAGGACATTGGGATGCACTTCTTTGTTTGCTTAAGTATCTTAGAGGTACTATTGATTGGAGTTTGCATTTTAACAAGTTTCCTGCCGGGTTAGAAGGATATTGTGATGCAAACTAGGTTTCTGATAATGATGAAGTTAGTTCTACTAGCGTTTATGTATTTACTTTAGGTGGAGGGGCTATTTCGTGGAAGTCTGCGAAGCAGACTTGTATAGCTTGCTCTATCATGGAATCTGAATTTGTTGCTCTTGAGTTGGCAGGTCAAGAAGCAGAATGGCCTAAGCGTATATTAGCAAACATGCCACTATGGGGAAAACAGAGGACTCCTATTTCCGTACATTGTGACTCATAGGTAGTAATAGGAGTGGCGCACAACAGTGTCTATAATGGAAAGAGGAGACACATCCGTATTAGACACAGTGCGTTGAAACAATTGCTGAAACATAGTGTCATATCCCTATAGTATGTGAGGTCTGAGCAGAATCTAGCGGATCCTCTCACTAAAGGATTGACAAGGCGAGTGGTGGTTGAAACATCGACGGGGATTGGAGTTAAGCCTATGGCTTGAAGTGGTATGGTGGATACCCACTAGTGGTTAAACGAAACCATACTAATCTTCAAGATGCACTACATTCCTAGCCCTATGATGTGTGGTATTGCTTAGAGGATGAGCTTACGCTCTTAATGGATTCATACCCGTTGTAGGGGTGCTAGTGAGAAGCACTTAATGAATTCACCGTTTGATTATTATGAAGTTGAGTTATATTATGCTCTTAATAATTCCATAGCCATAGTTATGGTGGTTTATGTTGAGATAAACTTAATGGAATTACCTACGTAAGCGTAAAGGTTTGGCCGCTTTCTATGAGAGACCTAGGCTGTCTCTCTAGAGCACTTATGAGACCCAAGGTGTGTGTATGGCTATAAAAGCGCTAGTATGCCTATCGCAGAGTATGCAATTTCTCAAGGGTTGATATGTGTTGTAAGGGCCTCAATCGAGGTCTTTCAAGTTCAAGACTTAGTTCACTAGTTAGACTATTAGTTGTTAGCTCACATCACTAATATGTCAATTCAAATTGAAAGATATTGACGTAAGTATCTGACCCTCTTTTGCCCAGAATTTCTTTCCTAAATTGTTTTGCCTTATATGCCATTATAGTAATGGTAATGGCAACACAGCTTTCAAGCATTTCTTCCTTTCTCTCTCTCTCTCTCTCCCTCTTACATTTGTCCCATATGAAACTTTTGGGGGATGTTTTGAGGGGTTTGTATATCCATTTTCCTTACTCTTGTTGAATAACTCAAGACTATGGTTTATGGGGTTGAGGGTGTCTTTGGCGACCACACGCGTGTGGCGCTGCTGCCCGCCCGTCCGGGCCTGGCTGGGCGCGGGCCGCGGGTTGTGGGTTGTAGCCTTATCTTATCTTTTTGGAAGAATTCTGTTTAATATTTTCATAATAGATTATATTAAAATCTTCTATAAATCACTCCCTACTGTTATGGTCTTCCTAGTCCTCCTCCTTCCCTTGAATGTTGCCAGATATTCTGCCTTGTTCTGCGCCATTTTAATGGCTTTGTAACAACCATATTTGCTCCTATAAATAGAGGGCTTAGCAGCATTGCTCCATACTCCAGCTCTCACACTTCTCTCACTCCTTCTTTTTCTCTGTGTATTCTGGATTTACATACTCCATACTCCAAACTCTTAGCTGCAAAGTGTACACATTCAAGAGTACTGAGTTAACCTTGAGGGGGCAACCAGCTGTATCGATTTGCACCAGAATTAAGTTGTAATTGCTTTTAAGTTAGTGGTTTATCCATGAGTCAGTTTATTTAGTTATTTGCCAGTCATTGTTAACTTTATTTTCTGTAACAAATTCCAATAAGTATAATTCTTGCTTGATTCCATATATTCAAGGCCTAGCTGATTCTTAACAAGGGAAATATAAACACCACTAACTCAGCTTCGCATTATCCAATTCAGAGTCATATTTCACTTTGTTACCTTATGTCACCACTCTTAAATTGGAGTCCTCATCTTGCCATGCAAGCTCTTAAAATTTTAAACTTAGGTTTTTGTCATGAATATGCCTTCAAGCTTGATTTAAAATTTAAATCACATCATTACATTCTAACTTTTGTCATAATAAAGGAAATCAAGCAACCAAAATTTCAAAACATCATGATCCTCCTTTTTCCCTGGCCTAGATTTTGATAATTTGCTTCAAAAGACTACTTTTCAACGTTTAATTATAAAACCAAGCAATCAACTTGAACAAGAACATAGGTGCTACTTGATCACTCAAACTATCATATTTTCACAACACCTACATTTACCCTTGTTGAGTGTGTGTACTAAGTTCCTTTGCTGATTGTGAAAATTATATTGTTTTCATATTTTGGGCCGACTTTGTTCCCCTCTTTGAAAATGTGGTGCTGGTGGCCATGACACATATTTGTGATTAGGGTTACTCCCTAGTGCCTTTAGGTTTCTCTATAAGTAGTAGGTTCTTCAGCCTAGTTTGGTACGAGCATTTTTGAGCCCTTTGCAGCCATTTGAGAATACTTATTGGCACTTGCCTTTGTGGGTGTGTGGTTTGACCAACTCAGATGTGTATTGGTATATTTAGAGGCCTTTATGGGTGATCCATCCAATTTTGTGGGTCTATTCCGCTATGGGCGAGAGAAGAGCTTTGTTGTTTAATTGAGAGTTCGTGCATATGTGACTATCTCTCATTTGTTGATTTGTTGTGTTGTTGAGATCGTTTTTTGTACTCCGCCTCAAATAGTAGACTTATTGTGCTCATCGCAACCCAATGTTTTTCCTATTTACATTTTCTAGCTTAAAACTTGTCTCCTCCTATTTTAGTTTGTTCTTGTTGTGTTATTCTTGATTATTTATCATCCTATGTAGTACTTCTACAAATTAATTATTCTATATTATACGTAAAAGATGTCATTAGAGCCAACCTTATCTAACGGTCCTCAAGTTCACGTAATCAAACCCTAAATTAAACCTTTGGCATGATTAACTACCATTTTCGTCTTTAAATACTCAAAACAAATTAAATTACAAAGATTCAACTGAGAATGCGTTGATTCAAAGAGGGACGGAAAATGCTTAGAATGTAAATAAATTACGTATATAATATGTCATTGTGGATAAAGCTGATTCAATTAGAGCATCATTCGTACTTGTCAACGTGACTGATGAATACTAAAGTTTCAAAAGTCACAATTAATTCTTACTATTGAAAAATTTGGTGATTTTGAATGACATAACATATTAATTTGGCTAAAATAAGACATCTAAAAAGTGTCTTGTAACAAGATATATATCATTACTCTTTCTTATATCTTACACCTTAAAAGGGAATACCTTGTCTTATACTATACCTTAAAAGGGAATAAAGTCTATTAATTTTCTTTGGCGATTAATGAAAGTTTTTTCAAATGTCGCTAACTTTTTGGGTAAAGTGTGTTTCCTTTTTATGAATAATTGATTAACTTTTTTGCTCATGTGGATTACTTTGCAATTTTTTTCACAAATATTTTTCTCCTTCGTTCTCAACAAAATGTAATATTTTAATCTCATGATCCGATAACTCATATTCATATGATTTTTAATAAATACTTTTTATATCAAAAAGTCATATTTTGACCACTAAAAAAAAGATTGCCAAGTATTTTTGTTTTGACTAGTGTCTAGATTGTTGGTATAACGTTACAGCAATATAATAATAACACGTGTTGCCCTCCCCCTCCCAGTTTCTATCTTAAAAACTCAAAAAGGGAGTGTGAAGGCGTCAAATGGGTTAAGGAAAACTTTTGTACATTTTTCAAAATTTTGGATGCTAGCTGTATCATGCTAACGTTTCTTCCCTCGTCTCATTTCCTCCGCTAGATTTATTTTCCTCATTTAGAATCTTTATTTAGTCTGACTATGATGAACAAACATATTTAGTGTAAAATACTAAATCCAATGCCCCAAAAGCAATGCTACCAGGTGGGGTATTAGGGGTCTGATGTAGTAGCCTTACCCCTAAATTGCAAAATTACAAAGAGACTAATTTCGTTAGATCCTAGATTTAAAAATCGTAAACTACCTACTACTATATAGAAATTGAATAAAGGAAGTTTAGAGAGACATTTCGCTTTAGTCCGCTACAATCCAAGTCGAAAAAGATAGTCCGCACTTGCCTTTTTAGCTATATAGATTATGGACAATTAGTGTAAAATACTAGTTTTTAAAAATTTATATAATTAAGAAACTTTTTGATTTTATAAAATATTACACAATAAGTAAAAAACACCATCATGTACAATGCCTTTGATTCAAAATAACATCATAAGTAAGAGATACCCTACTTTTAGAAAATTACTAAATTAATAGAAAAAGGTGGGTTCCTAACATTTAACTTGTGTTTGTTATGAAAGTAATTTAACTATCTATTTTGTTGAGATGTAATATATCAAAATTGGCTAACTTTTATAATTTGTTATAGATTGCACAAGTTAAGTAATCCATTATGATCATTACATAAATCTTTTATCCATGCAGAACATCAATATCCTTATTTGTTATCAATAGTTTCATTACATGGGTACTTTATTTAATGGGAAGTTATACTTCCATTATTCTTTGTCTTTCCTTATTTTTTGGGGAGAAAGTAAATAGTTATCAATAACTGTTTTGCGAAATAAATAGTATGAGAGTGAATATTAAATCATAGACATTAGACAACAAATTCACTTTACTTTACAATATATTTCTCAGCACAAACACAAATTGAAAAATTGAATTTGCTCAACAATAATGTCACAATCCCTAGCCAGATGCGAAAACTTTAGTAGATTTCCTCAAAATGTCAAAAGTGTATGTAGTAAGAATGGTTCTTCTCCATCTAATAGGCCTAAAATTGCCTTTATGGTGATTAATGTGCCATTTGTGCTCATCAGAGAAAGGTCAACATCTCCTTCTTTGCTCAGGCCATTTGGGGATCCAGCATTAGGTAATTTTATTCAGTGGACATTGGCAGCATAGGTCCAGACAAGCATCCAATCCTAGACCTGCATAAGAAGCACAATTATTCTCAGCCCACAGGTCCTTGTTGTTTAAGACCTCACCAGTTGCATTTTGTTATGAGCGACTAACCACAAAATGAATTTGGTCCTTTCCCATGCCAACTCCGTCAAACAATCCTGATCCAAGAGATATTCCCACCCTTTTCTTGGGAAACATCATAGAGATACTACACTTGGAATGTACCAACCTATTGAGGAGACTTAAGTCATAGCCTGGCCGAGTCAGTTCCTCTCGTAAGTTGCACAAATTTATCTATAAATGTATGTATCATTCTCCATCCCCATGACTCAGGAGGAAAAACAGTCACATAAAAAAAATTCATAATTTTTCAGGTAGTACGCTACACCTATTGCACATACTCAAAGTATGCTTTCGACATCCATATGCGGCATAAGGCGTTGCAAGCTAAAATGTGTTTGGAGTTGAGCCCACCCTCACTTAGAGGTTTACATATAGCTTTCCAATTAAGTAAGCACACTTTTGTACTATCAATTGTTCCATTCCATAGAAATCTCAAACAAAGAGGCTCAATAAATTGAAGAGTTACCATAGGGAACAAAAAACTGAAACACCCGAATGTAATCAAACTGTAGATAATAGCCTACAGCAGTATTCTTCTACTAACATATGAAAGTCTTTTCACAGTCCAAGGATTCACCTTTGCTTGATTTTATTAATCAAAGGTTTACGCAAGTGATGCGACAATGCTTTCGTTTATGAAGGTAAGCCCAGGTCTTTAAAAGGAAAGGTACCATGAACAAAATGAATAGCCTGAAGAATCTGTTGCTGCTCTTTAATGCTAACATCTCCAAAATACTACTCAGATTTTTCAGAATTTAGCAACCAAGCCAGACATAACAGAGAACTTCTGAAAGTGAGACCAAAGATTTGCACAGAAGATAAATCCCCTTCAGAGAATAATAAAATGTGATCTACAAAGGCCAAGCAAACGAGACCCATTATGTGACACATCTAGGGTGAAAATGGAAGTCCTTTTCTTAACTAGTTAGCTTAAGACCTATGTCAATCACTTCTATACAAAGCACGAACAAATAAGGGGACATAGGGCCCCCTTGACTAAAGGGCCCCTCTTCCCTAGAAGATAACCATTTGGCTCACCATTAATGTTAACAATACAACTTATAAAGGTGACACACACCATAATCCATGTAACAGACTGAGTCAGAAAACCTATTGCCATCAAAACAACCTTTAAAAAGGTCCAATCCATGGTGTTTATGCTTTTCTAACATGTATTTTCATCATAAGCGATACAAGCTAAAAAGGATGTACATTTATACTGCAAGCATACAATTGTCAGTCGTAGTACTTAGAGGGTCGAATCCATAGGCACATTTAGACCACCATAACTAAAAACTAACCCATAATAATTACATAGAATGTAGTAAATAAGCAAAACATAATCATTCAACTAACAAAAATTGAATCTAATCTAAATATGATTGAATCTAATGTAAATTAGTAGAACGATTCAGAAAGCAATACACTTTAATCAAGAAGAAGTGGGAAGTGAGTGAAAGAAAGGAAAGAAATTACAAATGATTTGAAAGCAGAAACTAAAAGTTGAATCAAATGGATTAATAAAAATTCAAACTTGAATTAAATCTAAGTATTTGAATCAAAGGTTTTCAGAGAGAATTAAGCTAAACTAGCACACTACTAAAATTTAAAATAAAACCTAAGCTAAGATGCTGAAGAATTGATTGATGAGTTGTGGTACCCAAGACCTTCTATATAATGATGATAGCCTTCCTTCACTTTCCAAATTCTAGTTAGAGTAGGTTTCTTTTTCTCCACTCTTGACCAATATTAGGAAAGCCATCGTAATTAGCAAGTGCTTAGAATCCACTTCATATCCAATTTTCACTTGGCTACAACTGTCCAAAGTATGTTCCAGGTAGTCTTGCACGAAAAGTAAATGACTTCATATTTCATCAAATCATTATTCACTACATAAAACTACAAAATCCAAATAAAACTTAAAAATAATCTTGATTACAGGTAAAAACTAAGTAATTAGAAGCATCTATTTAGTCACTTTTGGTGACCGAACAAATACCTCTGCAGCTAGATTTTGCTCGTCCTCGAGTAAAATAAAAGAAGAGAAAAATATGTCTAAGACACTTAACTCACTTTCGTAGGAATCATTGTTGCACTTGGCATGTGCAATAAGCCTCTTAAACCCTAGGTTCCCCCTAGTAGACGAGTGTGCCCTCATGATAGCTTACAGAAGATATACCTATAAAAACTTTGAAAAAAGAAAAGAAAAGGAGAAAGAAAAAGAGAAAATCTTTTTAAATTTTCAAATATCATCAAATATACATAAGGAAAAACAATACATACTTGACCAACTAATCATCCTTGCAACCGAAATATCAGATTGTACAAGTGCAATGTACATATCAAGATTCTTAATACCCATAGATGTCAACCACAGACCAATTTTTTAGCCTATGAATCATCAAAACATTGAGTTCATTCTAGTGCATGGTGCGCAAGTAAGCCATCAACCTCGGAGTTAAAGTCACTATGGTTTGATTCAATTCCACTTGACTACTTAATTAATATATTGACTGGGGAAGCAAGTTTTTCCAACTGGTAGTATTGCCTCAAAATGGTAGCACCCAATAGCGATACCTTAAAGGAGTACTTGTCATTTCCGATTTTGATTTTTTTAATCTTTAATTTTTATCTCTTTTTTTAGCTAAATAAAAGTGAAAACAAAAGAAAGGACAAAATGGGAGAATCAACCATGAAAGTCTAAAAGCCCAAGATAATATTGATCTACAGATAAGGACTAGTCTTAAAATTATAATGGGATGACAGGGTTAGAACTAACATATGTAATGACATACTTTGGACTAAGGTCTATCATGCACGCAATGCTTATACATAACCCAATAATAAGTCATAAGTAGTCAAAGTCAATCAAGATAGCACAATTTTCCTAAATCAGACAAAAATAGAAAATCTTTTTGGGTTTTTGGAAAATTTCTCTCTTTTTTTTCCTTTTCAAAAAATTGTGAAAAGCATGGTTTCCCCTTTGCAAGATCACACAATGTCCGCATTGCGAGAAAGGAGCATTAAGAACACAAGAATAAAAGACACCCTATACAACATATACAAGAGATGAAACTAGTATGATAGGTCAAAATGCTGAATGCACCCGAAGTACCTCATCACCCATTAGATAGCACTAGTTGCCCATGAAGCATTAGATGTTCTATATTATTCAAGATGCCACCCTCTTAATCAGATGCTATTAGAGCTTGAAGGACCTTATCACAAGCCTATGCATGCATCTCGAACAAGTGCATATAAGAGAACATAAGCATGAGCATAACAATGCTGGTATAACACTCTCTTTAGCTTATCAAATAACATGGAGTAATCAACAGAATAATGAAGCAAGCTTAATAGAACAACACTCTTGGGCATGTCTTCTAGGTAAAAGTGGTCTGGGTCGGTGGAGGGATTATATCCTTTATATTTGCCTAAGGACCTATCAAGCTCATTGGCACACTCCTTAAGTCATTCTTTCTCCATGTTCACAAGGTCCAAATCATCATTGGGGTGGCTAATCACATAATCATCTATGGGCTTTACCAGGGAGTACTCATTGGAAAGGGAAGGTGGGGAACAAGTAAAGGGAGTAGGGATTGACTTAAGTGAGGGGTGGGATACATGACAAATAAATTCAAAACTAGTTCGCAAAACCTCTTTGAACCTATTTGCGTGACTCTCCTAAAGGATTCTCCTCAACACATATGTTTCTCCTCATCGAAATTGCACTCATTGTGTGCCTGAATCAATTCTGAAAACTAGTTAAACATATTACTTATCATAGGTTGCATTGAATTAAATGCAATTTCTATTCAATTCTCAATTTCAGCTTTGAATCAAACATATTGGGGGCATGAGTCAGAATTATGACCAAAAGCATAGCATAAATCACACATAGAAGGGACACATTGGGGAGTTGGAGGAAAACAAAGAGTTATAAATTCTTCCTCATAAAATGATCTAGCATGAAAGGCACATGGGTCACGAAAGAACATCCGAGAAGCATAAGTAATCTATTCGAACTCATAAATATCCCTAGCTACCTACTCAAGAAAGTCCATGTTCTCACCAACAGTTTTGGAAGGAAACCTAAAATACTCTAAAAGAGTTTGAGTCTCACCATTCACCCCCTTATTGATTACACTCGAAATTTCCCCACTTCCTTACGCAGTGACCACATTGAGTAGTCTAGTTATTCAAGCATTCAAAATACTCCTCGAACAATTCATGCTCGTGTTGGGGAAAGTGGAAAATGCCCATCACCTTTTTTTTCCCCAAAAGTTTTGATTTTTTCAATAAGAAAACAAGAGGGTAATATTATAATCTACTCACAAAAATTATGAAACTAATCTATTGATAGAGGTAAAAAAACATACTCAAGATAGAGGTAAAAAACATAATCAGGATAAAAAAGCGAAAAGAAACTATATTAATCCAAATTAACAAAGTAACTAATCAAATCTTTATATAATAAATGCTAAAATGGGTAGAGTGCTCACAATTGAGGAAATAACAAACGTTTGAATTTGATGCACTCCCGCCAACAATGCACACGTCTATAAGTATTTTAAATTTTACACTCCTTGGCCGGCACCACCACCTACCCACGTCCGCACTTAAATCTCTATTGAAAAAACTCAAAAAAAAAAAAAAATCCCATGTTTATAGGGATCCCATACCAACCACCCACGTATGCACCTAAACCTTTGTTGAAAAAAAAAATTCCATATTTATAGGGATCCCGCACCAGCCCACGTCCACATAGCCCATTCATGCCTCAAACTCAGCAGTTATGTTAACACTACAACTCCAGCCTAAACCTATGGTGAAAAAAAAAAAGCATCCCATGATTATAGGGATGCCACCAGCAGTATAACTACTTTGTAGAAACTGAATCGCACGTAATTGTATTTTACAACAAAAAAAAAAACCAGATCACATGAACAAATCATATTGAATCAATCACAGAATTAACACAACTTCCCATACACATCCCTCAATCGCAGTCCACTCTTGAATGGTTGGCAGAATTTCCTTCTAGAGGCCAACTTCCCATCCCTTTCACTATAAATCTGAAGTAATTAACCTATTACCTCACGAAATTATTCTCATTCTCAAGCAACTGCAAATTTCTTCCACAGCTTGATTATTACCATTCAAAGGTAACAAGTTCATACTTTCCAACATTGCAATTAATTAACAATATTACAGGTGGGAATAAGCATTACTATACTTTCTTGACAATTGAAAATAACATGTGATGCTATTACAGATCTAAAGTTCATCAAATTACTCGAAAATCTCACTCAATCAGCTCCCAGGTACCAACATCTGACCTTCTCTCTGCACATACCAGTATGCATACAAAATTTTTACATGTATCCCTTATTGCTATGACTCAATTCAAGCACATATCAGCTAGCACCCTAAGCATGCAACACAAGATAGATTTTCTTTATTTTGTTAAATCATACAAAACCAAGAATTAATGTACATCATTTAAGACGTACAGTTACAACAAAGAGTCCACAATGTTTCAATTAAAAGTACCAATAGACCTATTACTTAAACATGATATTCTAATTACAAAAGCATGAAGTTCTAACAAATGTCCAAATTAAATGGACCAAAATGGCATGATATGAGGATGAAACACTGAGATTGAAACTTCAAAATTAAAGCCATAACGAAAAACCGAGAGAGATAAAAAGAGGTAGAGAGAAATAAAGGGAGAGGGAGAGAGAGATAAAACCTAAGCTCTCAGTTTAGCAGGATTCTAATTTCTTAATACTTTGACGATATTAATTATACCTAAGAACATGTAAAAAAAAAAATGCTCTCAAGCATACCTGGATTCAATATAACTGAATACATTAGACAAATCATAATCCATACCCAGAATATACAACAAGAGAAACATGAATTCAGTATAAATCCATAGACATCAACTACAGATTTAAAAAGCATAGTTAAACGATCATCCATACCCAGAATAGTAGCCATTTCAATGCCCATATATCAACGCTTCTTAAATATGAAATGTTATGATTTTTCGCAAGTGCATGGTTTATCGCCGTAGCATTACGGTTGTCGGTCCTCAAGGATGGGTTGTAAATTTAGATTACTAAAACTTTTAAACTAAATTAATAAAGAAGATGCTAAAAATTATCTAACACCGGCTTGCAAACAAAGGCACCAAAGTGAGAATCACCAAAGTGAGAATAAAACATCAAATTGTAAATAATTTTGAGTCATGGGCACCTTCTTGCAACTATCCACAAATCACAACTTGCTTCTTTTGAAAAAGCTTCAGAAACAAGAACTTCAGCAAGTCGAACAAAACTTAAGCAAATAAGGGCTTGTGCAATTTGAATGACACTTATAAAAATTAAATAACAACCTCAATCTACCATTAATTGATAAGTAAAATTACATCAATCTTTCAAGAATAAACTCTCAATGTAAACTAAAAGGATTGAACTTTTTTTTTTCTCCCCCCATGCTCCGTTCTTCGGCTCTTTTTCAAGGCCCCCCAGAGTGCTTGAAACCATCCCTTTCTTGATGTCAATGAAAGGTAACGCTAGATTGAATTAATGAGATGAATGATAGAGGAAGATGAAGGGGAAGAGGACTACAGTTATGGTGGAGGAACCTGAAGGGGCACGACCCCTGTTTTCGGTTTCTCTGGGGCATGACCTGATGAGGAGGAAGAGAGAGATGGGAAGGAGGGGGAAAGGCTGGCTGTCCACATGAGAGGCATGCCCCACTTAAGTGAAATGAGAGAGAGAGGGAGCTGGGCCATGAGACTGGGCCAAAAAACACAAAACAAAAATAAAGAGGGAAAAAGAAAAGAGGGAGGACAGATCGGGCTGGCTGCTGGGCCAAAGAAGAAGAGAAGGTAGAAGGGACAAAGAAAAGAAAAGAAAAAGGAGGGGGCGCCTGGGCTTGGGCCGAGAAGGGGGATGCAATGAAGGGCACAGCTGGGCTAGGTCCGGGAAGAAAACGTTGGGCTAGGCTTGCAAGCTTGAATGCTGGGTTGCTTCTTTTCTTGTTCTGTTTTCTTCTTTTCGGGCTATCTTCTCTTGGTCCAATCCTTGGGAATTTTATTCATTTTTTTTCACTTTCCCAATCCCTACAAAATAAATAAAAATATATTAAAATTCTAATTTAACAATTTATTTCGAGTAAATGTTAGATAATAAAAGGGTATAAAGTATCATAATTATTGGTTGAACAAATACCTCCACTCCTAAGTTTTGCTCGTCCGCGAGTAAAACAAAACTAAAAAGCCTAGAAAAAGAACATAAAATTCCTAAGTCACTTTCGTAGGAATCACGGTTGCACTTATCATGTGCAACAAGCACTTTAAACCCCTAGGTTACCCCTAGTGGATAAGGAAGGTCTCGTGAGGGTTTACAGCAGACATATCCAGAAAATCTACAAAAAGAAAACAGAAAATCAAAAATCAAAAATCAAAAATCTCTTTCTTTTTTTTTTTTCAAAAATTAATATATGCAAAACTAGGGAAAGACATATACACATTTTAATCAACTAAATCACCCACATAGCAAAGATCTTAGCATGCATTTAAACATAATGCATTCATCAAGACTCTCTACCTCATGAATAACATCAAAGCACTAATTTTTCACCCAACTACACATCAAGACTTTGAATCCATCCCAGTGCTCGTGTGCATGTGTATCATCATCTTAGGGCTTAGGCTTACCAGAATCAAACTCAATCCCACTCGACTGACACAAATTACATTATTAATTTATTAACATAGGAAGCAAGTTTTTTCAGTAGCAATATTGCCTCAAAGGGTAACGCCCAGTAGCGCATGCCCCAAAGGGTTACTTGTCATTCCAAATTGCATTTTCTTTTTTTTTCCTTTTTTCTTTTCACTTTTGTACTTTTTTTGCATTTTTTAAAACATTTTTTTCTTCTTTTTTTTATGCTTTTTAAGACAACAATCAAAGTAATTGTGTCTAAAACAAGTGGGAGAGCTGATTATGAAAAACTAAGACCTTAAGACAATGAGGATAATATAAATATAGATTGGATCACACAACATAAATGAACAAATGGGATTAGAATTAGTGCTAAGAATGACACACCGAGGACAAAGACCTAATATGCACATCATGCGTATATACAGGCTAACTATTAGAGCACAGGGCATTTAAGCGGATCAGAATAGTACTAAGCTTGCTCAAAAATAAAACAAAAATCTTAAACAAAAAGTTTTGCCCCGCCCCCACACCTATTCCGAGCAATGTCTTCATTGGGAGTAGAAAGAACCAGAAAATAAAACTGAAAAGGAAAACAAATAAACAAGACTCACAATGATACAACTCAAAAGCAAATATTCAACATATATACAAAAGAAAGACAAAAAGAACCAACTATACAAAAGGAAAGAAAAGGGAAAAAGAGAAAAAGAATAGAAGAGAGAAGGGATGAAAAGAAGTTCTTAGCAAACCAGGTCGGGTGCTAGGTACACCCGAGCTATCATCTCAACACATCACTGAGCAGGACTCAACTCGCGGAGTATTAGACACTCCACATCTTCCTTGCTAGGCAACTCTAGAAATTGCTTCAATCCTTGGCCATTCACCTTAAAAGTAGCACCACTATCAGGGTCCTGAATTTCGACTGCACCATAGGGAAAAATACGGGAGATAATGTAAGGACCAGTCCATCGAGACCTTAACTTACCTGGAAACAAATGGAGCCTAGAGTCATATAAGAGCACTCTCATTCCCAGAGCAAACTCTTTTCGAAGTATACTCCTATCATGAAACAATTTCACCCTTTCTTTATAAGAACGAGCACTCTCATGAGCCTCGGCCCTAATCTCATCAAACTCATTCAATTGCAGTCTATACTTCTCACCAGCCTTAGTCAAGTCATAGTTCAGTTTCTTAATAGCCCACCGAGCTCTATGCTCTATTTTCACAGGAAGATGACAAGGCTTGCCATAAACAACCCTATAAGGTGACATACCTAAGGTAGTTTTGAAAGCTGTCCACTAAGCCCAAAGAGCATCTACAAGTTTATCAACCCAATCCTTTCTATTCCGGCTCACGGTCTTTTCAAGAATCTGCTTAATCTGTCGATTAGATACCTCAACCTAGCCACTGATTTAGGGATGATAGGGAGTAGCTAGCCTATGGACAATTAAATACCTCTTCAATAAGGCATCAAAGGACCTATTGTTGAAATGTGTACCCTGATTACTAATAATAGCACGGGGCATGCCGAATCTGGCAAAGATATTCTCCCTCAAGAACTTCACAACAACTTTAGCATCATTAGTCCAAGAAGGGATGGCTTCAACCCATTTAGACACATAATCCATAGCTAGCAAAATATGCTCATTCCCAAAAGATGATAGAAATGGTCCCATAAAGTCTATACCCCACATATAAAAAACTTCCACCACAATGATAGGACTCAGTGGCATCATATCCCGCCTGCTGATTCTGCCTAATTGCTGGCACCTAAGGCAACTCTTATAGTACTTAAAAGTATCCCTAAACAAAGTAGGCCAATAGAAACCACATTGAAGAACTTTAGCTGCAATCTTGCTACCACCAAAATGCCCCCCACATGCTTGATCATGATAGAAAGAAAGGACACTTCTCACCTCATGATCGGGAATACACCTCCCAAACATTTGGTCAGAACAGTACTTAAACAAATAAGGGTAATCCCAAACAAAGAATTTCACGAGGTGGAGAAACCTGTGCCTATCATTCTTGGTCCAACCCTCAGGGATCCTACCAGCAACTAGGTAGCTAACAATATCAGCATACTAAGGACCGGAGTGGACAGCATACAACTGCTCATCAAGGAAACACTCAGAAACAGTGGACTCACTCTCTTTATCAGAGACAAATGATTAGCTATGAGGTTTTCAGGACCTTTCTTTTCTCTGATTTCACAATCAAACTCTTGCTACAGCAATATCAATCTAACAAGTCTAGGTTTAGCATCCTTCTTAGAAAGAAGATGCTTAAGAGCAGAGTGATCAGTATAGACAATCACATGAGACCCAATCAGATAAGGTTTAAACTTCTCAAACCCAAAGATTACAGCCAAAAATTCTTTCTCAGTCATAGCATAGTTCAGTTGGGCATCATTCAAAGTGTGACTATCATAATGGATCACATGGGCTTCCTATCAACACGCTATCCTAAAAGAACCCCAACAGCATAATCAGAAGTGTCACACATCAATTCAAAAGGTTCTCCCCAGATGGGAGGACGAAGAACAGGAGTAGAAGTTAAGGCTTCCTTAAGCTTAGAAAAAGCCTCAAGACATTTACCAGAAAAATGAAAAGGCACATCTTTAGCTAGCAAGTTGGACAAGGGCTTTGCAATCTTACTAAAGTCCTTAATGAAGCGACGATAGAAGCCAGTATGTGCAAGAAAAGAGCTTACTTCTTTCACACAGGTGGGAGGGGGAAGATCAAAAATCAAATCAGTCTTAGCCTTATCAACCTCAATCCCATCTTGGAAATAACATGGCCTAAGACTATTCCCTTCCTAACCATAAAATGGCATTTCTCCCAATTCAGAGTTAGGTTTTTCTCCCGACACCCTTCCAACACTTTTCTCAGATTAGACAAACAGTCATCAAAGGAAGACCCAAACACAGAGAAGTCATCCATGAAAATTTCCAAGCAGAGTTCAACTAAATCTGAGAAAATGGAAATCATGCAACGTGAAAGGTAGCAGGGGCATTGCACAGTCCGAACGGCATACGTCTAAAGGCATAGGTTCAAAAGGGACAGGTAAAAGTAGTCTTCTCCTGATCCACAGGAGCTATAGAGATCTGGGTATAGCTAGAGTGTCCATCTAAAAAGCAGTAGAAAGAATGTCCAGCCAACCTCTCTAACATTTAGTCCAAGAAAGGAAGGGGAAAGTGGTCCTTCCTAGTGGCAGCATTCAATTTTTTGTAATCTATGCAAACACGCCACGCAGATTGCACTCAAGTAGGGACTAACTCATTCTTGTCATTCCTAATCACAGTGATCCCGATCTTCTTAGGAACAACTTGAATGGGGCTAACCCACTCAATATTAGAAATGGGATCGATAATCCCATGGTCCAACCACTTCAGCACTTCTTTCCTAACCACTTCCTTAAGAGTAGGGTTCAAACTCCTTTGATGGTCATGGTAGGGCTTAGCATTATCCTCTAAATGAATCATATGTTGCACAATGAAAGGACGAATGCCCTTAATATCTCCTAAGGTCCAACCCAAAGCTTCCTTGTTTTCTCTAAGTAGGGCAATCAAGTTAGTCTCTTGATCCCCGTCTAGGTCAGAAGCAATAATGATAGGCAAAGGTTCATTGGGGCCTAGAAATGCATACTTAAGAGAATGAGGAAGGGGTTTCAGTTCAAGAGTAGGAGGGGAAACAGTTTCAGAAGTAAATTCAGAAGCAGCAGTGAGCAAACAATCACCAATAGAGCACAAGTCATCAAACTCAAAAGCATCATACTCAGGCTCATCATTCACAAGAAAGGACTCATACTCAATAGCAAACACATCATCACAGGCATCATCATGTATAGAATCCTGTACCCAATGAAGAGTAGAGAACTCCATATCATCAAAACTAGACGGCTGCCTTTGTAGATTAAAAATGTTCAACTCTAAAGTGATATTACCAAAAGACAGTCTCATCTTGCCATTCCTGGAATTAATAAGGGCATTGACAGTAGCTAAGAAAGGACGTCCTAGAATCACAGGGACTTGACTAGCTAAGTTAGACACCGTCTCAGTTTCAATCACAACAAAGTCCATGAACTATGCCCCTAGGGAATCTGGTCAACCTATCAGCTAATTCAATAACCATCTTAGTAGGGTTAAGATCACCTAACCCTAGCCTCTCATACTCAGTGAAGGGAATCAAGTTGACATTGCCCCTAAATCAGGTAAGCCTCTCTGAATACGCTGCTCCCCTATAACTATAGAAATAGTAGGGCAACCGAGGTCCTTATATTTCACTCGGATTTGATGAGATAGAATAGAACTCACACTAGAGGCTAAGAAAGCCTTCCTAGGGACATTGGTAGCTCTTTTGGTTGTGCACAGATCCTTTAAAAACCTTGCATATGGAGGCATCTACTGAATAGCATCAAGCAAAAGACTGTTGATCTTGACTTGAGAGAAGGTCTTTCTCATGTTCTCAACATGGGCTTGGTCTTTCTTCTTAAGCCTATGGGGAAAAGAAGGTAAAGGCATATGGACTTTTTCAGAAGAAGATGGAGAAGAGGAAGAAGAAGAATGACCCTTAGAAGGAGAAGGGTCAACTGACTCAGAGGTGTCTTTCTTTTCAAGCTCCTCTTTTATAGATGGTGACTCAAGAGAGGGAGGAGTATCAGAATCATCGGGGACACCATCAGTAGTATCCCCTGACTCATTGGAAGAGCCAGTCTCTAGAGGTGAAGAAGAGGAAGAAGATTTTTCGAAGAATTGGTGAGGATATCTACAAGGCTCATTGGGACTCCTAACCTGGTTATCAATCTCTCGATCAGGACGGAGAGATATCACTGCATTCACCTTCCTCACAGGCTCACTAGGGTTACCAGAAGAAGAAGATGTGTGACCCGTAGGGTTCACCTCAGGCTGACCTAGAAAAGTACCTGGCTCCCTAGAAGATGATGCTAACTGGGAAAACTGTTCAGTCATCATTCTCATCATTCTTTCCAAGTTAGCATTAATCATTCGCTCCACATTATTATTAATTCTCCACTCCATTTTATCAAAATCACTGTAACTAGGAGGAGGTTAAACTTGAGCTACAAAAGGTGGAGGTCTAGGTGCATTTGGTACACCTGAAAAAATTGTTCTCTTAGAGGAACCACAAGGGTGAGAGATGGGTTGGGAGTTAGGAACCGCAGCATTTGGTCCATTACTCCAAGAGAAGTTAGGGTGATTTCTCCACCCTGGATTGCAAAAAGGAGAGAAAGGGTCGTTCTTAGGTCTCTGAAAGGTCATACTCGCTTGCTCTTGCCCATTTGCTAACTGGTGAGCAAAGTAGGGACAAGCACTCAATGAATGATCTAAGGCCTGACAATGAGAGCAAGACACTGAAGAAGTCTGGGATAATTGAGTCATTTGTGGAGTCAATCCTTTCATCATGTTTTCTAAAGCAGCAACCTTAGACTCCAACTGAATCACATCAGAAAGAAAGAGTAACCCACCCCTTACAATCCTAGAACTTAAACTGTCATCCCGAGCGATTTCCCATTGCATAGGTTCTCAGCTAAGTCCTCTAAAAATTTCCAAGCATCTGTGGCGCTCTTAGAAAGAAAGCCACCCTGATACATGGACTCTATCATGGTCCTAGTCTGTTGGTCAAGTCCTTCATAAACAATCTGACACAAACGCTCCTGGTCTAGACCATGATGGGACACTGAGCCAACAAATTCTTGAATCTATCAAAATATTTTCAAAATGATTCCCTATCTTGTTGCACAAATTGATCAATCTCATTCCTTAGCTTTACAGTCTTGGCATTAGGAAAATATTTTCTTAAGAATAATTTCACAAAATCATTCCAAGAAGTTACAGAATTAGCAGCCAAGCCATACATCCAACGTTAAGCAGAATCTTTCAAAGGAAAAGGAATTAATTTCATTCGTACAAGATCAATAGGAATATTAGGGACATGCATAATAGAACAGACTTCTTCGAATTCCCTCAAAAATAAATAAGCATCCTCTAAGCCAGTAAATTTAGGGAGCATCTGAATATAGTGAGGTCTTAATTCAACGGTCACATTGGGTCCAAGGTCTGGTGTAATTAAGCAAGATGGCAAAGCAATCCTAGGAGGGTAGAAAATCTCGCTCAAAGGTCTTTCTTGTGCCATTTCTTCTAATTCAAGCTTGGGTTCTGGTTCAGATTCTAAGTTAGGGTCGGGTTCACTTCTAGCAAGTCTATGATTTTTAGGATTTCTAACCCAATCAGTCATATAAATCTCACACCCTCACCAAAGGTTCAATTTTTTTTTTGATTTTTTTTGATTTTTGATTTTTTTCTTTTCAATCGCAAAACATCAAAATGAATGATAAAACTAAAAACACTATTAAAATAGAAAATAAACAAAATAGAAAACAAAAGCACAAACACAAAGAAACTAAAAGAAAATAAGAAATAAAACTACACCTAAACACCCTAATTCTAAGAATAAAATTAAAACAGAAAATAAGACTCCTAAAATTAAAACTAAATATACAGAAAAGTCCACACAATCACAAAGGACATAACTATAATTTTTCTCGAATTTTTTCTGTCCCTGAATAGTGGAAAAAAATGCAAACAGAATATTAATTCTAAAATTCACAGAAAAATATAAACAGTCCCAAAAATTCCAAAATAATTCACACACACACTCTAAAAATTACAATGAATCTAGGAAAAATATGAAAACAGCAAACATCATGCCAGAATTTCCCCAAAAAATTCGAACAGATGCTGAAATTAATGAAAAATTTGCACTGGTTGTCTTCTCCAGATCAGTTCTGCTTTGTATCTTTTGCTGCGCGTAAACCAAATGCGTTAGTACTGTTTTTTTTTTTTTTCCAGCAAACAATAAACTCTGAAACTAATCTTGGCAAAAATTAAAAATAGAAATACTAACTAAATTCAAAATGAAAACTAAACTATATTTCTAAAACGAAATAACGACCCAACTAAAACTAAAAATCACAGCGCTAAAATTA